>JAJEJO010000668.1:397536-414432 GCA_020662805.1 Glaucomys volans | reverse complement strand
GGTTCAGAGTGGAGCCTGCTGGAGGATGGACTCTGGGCAGGGGTCCCTGTGACCTATGACCTAGGTCCCAATGCAGACTGAACCAGAGCCATAATAATTATGACCACCACTGAGCGAAGCAGGGGAGCATTCTGCCTGTTCTCCCTCTGCCCCAAGACACTAACCCTACTCTACACCCAGGGATGTAGATGCTTCTCCCAATATCCCCAGGATATTGCTGAACCTTGCCACCAAGTAAGTTGTCCTGTGGTCAGGGTGTTAGCTGATGCTTATTTGACCTCATTTGCTTTGTCTTGCTTCTCTTTCAATAGACTTCAGTGTTGCAAAGGGAAAATGGAAGCCAGCATTTATTGTGCAGTTACTATGGGCAAGAGACTCCGTCAAGCATGTACAGTGTCTCAAGGGCCCTTCATGTGAAGTAGATGCTATGATGTGTTTCACAGATGAGGAAACCAGGACCAGAGAAGTTAAATTACTTGCACATCGCAAATCAGCAGCACAGCGCTACTTCCAACCCTTGTCTGCTAGAATCAAAGTCACACGAGAAGTGAGGCTCAGCTAGGACTTCTACACTCAAGCCCAAAGACACAGTTCTCTGTTCCTCAATCATTCCCTCATGCGCCGATCTTTTTTTTTTTTCATTTGAGATGGGGTCTCCCTGTGTTGCCCAGGCTGGTTTTGATCCTGGGCTCCAGTGATCCTCCCACATCAGCCTCCCAAGTGCTGGGCTTCAAGTGCATGCCACTGCACCTGGCCTTCTTGAGGGTTTTCAAGTGGCTGCCATGTGCCAGGCTCTGACTTAGACTATTGCAATCTGGCCTCAGCATCCTCGCATTCACTGGAGATGGCAATCTAGAGACACGGCATATTTGAAAAGGTTTCCATCGTCCCCAGGCTCTATGTGGGCCGATTATCAGTCTAGGGGATGCTCTTTGGGGACAGGGGAATTCAGCCTCTTCCTGGGAGAATCCAGTTCTGAGTGTTTCAGGAAATTTCTGACCTGCCAGGTTTCCCTGTAACTGATCAGTCAGAGCCGGGGGGGTGAGGAAGGGCAGAGCTGAGAGGTTTCCCGTCAGCCCAGCTTTTGTCTTTCACATGAGCCCGAGACAGACAAACCACAGCCACAGACTCGACCAGCTGTGGAAGCATCGAACAGGAAACCCAGAACATCTGGTGCTCTGCTTCCTCTGAAGGCTGTGCAAGTCTGGGTGCGTGTGGCTGCCTGCGCACACGTCTGTTTTCTCTCCTGCTGTTGGTTAGTGGGACTCGGATGCAGACAGGGTTAGAAACCACAGACCCTGTGGTGACAAGGAAGCCAGACGCTGGCTCCCCAACCCTCACGGTGCACGGGCTCCCCAGACAGTAACCCAGGCAGGATCTGACCCAGCTTCCCAGGCTGTCCCACAACACCCGGCCAATAGTTAGAGTCGAGTCACCATGCCGTTGCAGAAGGGGGATCTCTTCCTTTTGGATTTCGGTGGTTTGAGGGGCACTGTCGGGGGACGTGGGAGACACACTGCTTAAGCGTAACCTGGCCTCAGCACCTGGACCAAAGACAGTGTCTGGATGAAAGCTGCTTTTACACCAATTTGCAGAGAATCTGTGGGTGACCACTGGGGCTCTGTGCTGGTCAGGGGGCTGTGCACCCATGAGTGGTGCTGTCCCCTATGTAAGTGGTGAGATACAGAGTTTGACGATTGGGTTATTTTCCCACCCTACCCCCAATCTTCTAACAGGAAGAAATAAAAGGAAGTGGAAAGAAAAGGCGTGAGGTTTAACTCTCATATTACACTTAGGAGGAAGGCACAATGTCCATTTTTAAGAATCATGAAATTGATACACAGAGGGAGTCCTAACTCACCCAGCAACCAAGGCCAGGGTTCAGATTCAAACTGATTCCCGCCAGACCCTAAATCATACTGTACACTTTCAATAAGTAGTAATAAGCCGTGCCTAGCGTAACTACTGGTGTTCAATAAATGCTTCTGGAATTAACCTGTTAAGTGTGGGATCTGTCGTTGGTGGCGGAGTGTGCCATTCTCACTAGCAGCCCCAGGAATCCACCCAGCGCCCAGCGCGGAATGGGTGCACAATCAATGTCAGTGAACGCGTGCGCAATTCCGCAAAGGAATCCTGAGTTTTGGAAGAGCCACACTTCATTTTTTTGGAGGTTCTTTACTTAGCAGGGTCAGCTGTCTGGATCCCAGCTCAAAATCTTGAAGCGGGGAGAAAGCACCACAGGCAGTCAACAGAAGTCGCAGGTCCTGGCGCGTAAAAGCTCAAGTCCTTGACTCAGGGCAGGGCACTTCTAGGTCCTGAGCCGGAGTCTGGTTACCCTGCTCCCAACCAGGGTAAAAAGCATGCTTACTGACCTCTCTCTCCAGCGCACAGCACTCAGGCGCCCCAGGTCAGGAAGGGGACAGCCTGCGAGAGCAAGCTCCTGGGCAACAGCCATCTGTGCGCCCGACGGGCATGTTCGGACCGGTAAGCGGCATTCCGGGCACAGGCGGGAGTGAACCAACGCCCGCCGCGGCTCCTCCGCTGCTCCGGGAAGCCAGGCCGGCACCGTGGCCTCTCGGATGAGCTCTCTGGCTAAGATTTAAAGGGACAGCAGGAACCAACCGCCAGCTTCGAACGCAACCCCAGGCACGCACGCGCCGGTCGCCGGCGGCTAGTCGAAGGTCCGCACGTGCGC
This sequence comes from Glaucomys volans, assembly GCA_020662805.1. NCBI lineage: Eukaryota > Metazoa > Chordata > Mammalia > Rodentia > Sciuridae > Glaucomys > Glaucomys volans. Next base: position 411,737 of record JAJEJO010000668.1, on the reverse strand, counting down.
CAGCCTGAGGCTGCACATGCGCAGTTTCCGCGGCCGTGCGCCCCTTCGCACCTGCCTCACCTGAGGCGGGGCTCCCTTCACGCCCACGCCGCGTGTCGTGACGTCATCCGTGAGCGCCTCCGGCGGTCCAGAGGCTCTGAGCCTAGACGGGCGTGGGCGTTGCTGTGGAGACGGCGCGTCGAGCCCCGCCCTCGACATGGGATTGGAGGAGCGCTGGTCAGCTGACGCGGTGGGTTTCGAAAGCGCGCGGGAGACCGTGCTGCGGCGCTGTCCGCTGAGTTTCCCCGGCAGCTGGACGAGCTCGAGCTGCGGGGATGGGTGAGTCCCCGGAACCCCCAGAGCCAGGTCAGAGCCCAGAGTCACTGCGAGGGCCTTCCTGACCTGAAGTCTACATATCCGACCATCCCTTTAAAATAAAAACCAGCTGCCCTAGGTCGGATTCCGTGCGAGGCAGGAGACCCAGTGACACTACACTGACCACTTATGTAACTTTGGGGTAGAAGGAAGACCGGACTAGTGCCAGAAGTAACTTGGCTTTTTTGAGTCCGATTTTCTTCCCGACGGGATCTTTCCTATCAGCATGTAAGTGTTATTTGTGTTCCCAAGAAACCCTCTCGTGACTCCATCCCTCTTTTCCTGGGTGTCAATAACTCCTTGAAAGAGTATGTTCGCTATCCAGCCCTCTCCTCCCACTCTGTTGAACCCTCTCCTGGCACACTTTCAGCCTCTTCCCAGTCCTCGTCTTGCCTGCTCTATCAGCGATATTTGATACCGTTTCTCATCCTCTCCTCCGTGAAATTTTCTTTCCTTTTTTTTTTTTTTTTTTTTTTTTGGACTTGCACATTCTTGATTTTCCTCCACCCCGGCCCCTGCTTCTCTATCTTGTTTGCTGGCTCTGCCTCTTTCCCCTGACCTTTAAATATAGCAGTGCCCCCAGCACTGGCTTCTTGGACTTTTCTTTCTTTTCACTTAATCTCCTGACAATCTCATCCTGTTTTGTAGCTCTAAAGACAATCTACATGCTGATTGAGTCTCATCTGTTTGCCTCCAGCTTGGAAGGCTTCCTCAGAGAATGGCTCTTCCATCCTTCCAGTTTCTCACCTTCCAAACCTTGAATGCTCCTTCCTCCCATATCCAGTCTGTCAGCAGATCCTATTGGATACATTAATGTATCCAGAATAAGGGGCTGGGGGTAGCTCAGCAGTAGAGTGCTTGACTCACATGCATGAGACCCTGGGTTGGATCACCAGCACACCCAGCCTCACCTGATGCCATCTTAGAACAGGCCCCCATCATCTCTCACCCAGGTGATTATAATTGCCTCCAACCTAGTTACCCTGCTTCTACCCTTGCCCCTCTCCCCCTCAGTTTGTGTTCACATAACAACCTGAGTAATTCTGTCAAGTTATATCATGTGCCTGCTCTGTGAAAACCTTCCAAAGGTTTCCATCTTAAGTAAAAGCCAAAATTTTACCATGGCCGGAAATGTGCTACAGGACCAGGCTCCTAGAACTTCACTGCACCTCTTCTATTCTTGACTCCCTTGATTGTCTAACGCTCGCCACAGTCACCATTTGCCAAACTCACTTCTGCCTCCAGGACACTGAACTTACTTTTACCTCTGCATAGTACTCACTCTCTGGTATCCCCAAGGCTCTTTCTGTCTCCTTCTTCAAGGTTGGCTCAAACATTTCCTGCTTTTAAATTGCAGATTGGACTCCCTCAAGCCCATATTCCGATTTGTTTCCTTTTTGCTCCATTGTATTTATCACCTGCATATGTGTGTGTGTGTGTGTGTATGTATGTGTGTATGTAGCACATAATATAGTCATGTCAGTAAACAAAAGTTATGTGTTCTGAAAAATGCATCATTAGGCAACTTTGTCAGTGAGCAAAAATCATGAAATGTGCTTACACAAAGACAGCGATGACATCACTAGACAAAGTTTCATGGGACCACTGTTTTATTTATGTATATATATATGTATATATACACACAATGCATTTATGTATATAAAAATATATAATGTGCTCTTAATTGTCATAATTTTTACATAATAATGTTATATATGTTATAATTTATATAGATAAATATAAATTATATATGCATATGTTCATATATATATGAATACTATACAATTTACTTTTTTATCTTCTTTGATCTCCCTCTCCACATGAAGGCCAGGGTTTGTTTGTCATTGCCATGTCCTCAGTTCCTACCCAGAACTTAGCACATGACAAGAGATCAGTGTGGATCTGTGAAGAAAATGGATGCATTTCCAAATCTGAGGGTTCAACAGTGGGTTAAGCGGGAGCTTCAGAGGCTTGGATTCCAGCACACCTTACCACCTGGCTGCCTTGTGGACTTTAAGAAGTTTATTTAACATTCCCGCACCTCAATTTCCTCACTTTTAACGTGGGCAGCCTTTTGTTCAGCTCTAGCGAGTGTCTCCCCACATGGCCAGCAAGCGCGGGGATGGCTATGGCGCCATGACAGGGAACCAGGTGTGCGTGGTTCCTGGCTTCCCTGGAGTCTGCAGGCTGAGGAAGGGACCACGGACGGCAGGCACAGTCCTCCACGTGAGGACCGTTCATGAACTGTGACACATGTAATAAAGGAAAAGCAGACCAGGCCTCCCAGGGTAGGGAAGAGCTGCCCTCAGAGAATGACTTCTTTACTCTGCTCAGGCCAAAAAATGCCCCCCACTGGGTGGATTAAGCAATAGGCTGAGGGCCACAGTCAAGGTGCCGCAGGTTTGGTTTCTCCCGAGTCCTCTCTCCTTGGCTTGCAGTTGGCCACCTCCTTGCTGCGTCCCCATCTGGGCTTTCCTCCGCTTGCACTCACACCCCTGGTATCCTGATCTCTTATAAGGACACCAGTCAGATCAGACTCTGATGTCTCTCCTTTTTTCATTTTTCTGTTGAGACAGAGCCTCACCATGTTGCCCAGGTTGGCCTTGATCTCCTGGGCATCCAGGACATCCTCCTGCCTCAGCCTGCTGGGTAGCTGGCACTACGGATGCAGGTGTGCACTCTTGCACCTGGCTTGACAATCTCATTTTAACATATTAACTTGTTAAGTCCCCATCTCCAAATGCAGTCCCTTCCTGACATACTGAGGATTGGAGCTTCAGCATATGAGTTTGAGGGGAGACAGAGCATGACTCAGCTCATAACATTCAGATCCAAAGGAAGTGTGGGAAGGAGAGATGGGACAAGTGGAACCTTGCAGGCAGGGGAAAGAATATGTGCAGAGATCCTATGTCTGGAAAGAGTGTGACAAGTTAGAAGAAATGAAAGGCTGGTGTGGGCAGGGGTCAGAGCAAGGGGTCTTGGTAGGAGATATGTTGGGGGCTGCTCAGGGAGCAACCAGTGCAGAGCCTTGGAAGCCCCCTGAAGCTGTTGTTAGGAGCATCATGGTAACAATTGTCTTATGAGCTGGGCACAGTGGCACACACCTACAATCCCAGCTGGTGAGAAGACTGAGGCAGGAGGATTCCAAGTTTGAGGCCATCCTGGGAAACTTGGCAAGACACTATGTCAAGAAATGGGGGTGCAGTTCAGTGGTAAAGTGCTTGCTTAGCACGTACGAGGCCCATGCTAGGAAAAAAAAAAAAGAGTTGTCTTATGAAAAGATTTCTCTGGCCACACATGGGCCAGAAGGAGGCTACCCTGGCCCCAGAGGTGGCATGCTGAGGATCATGGGACAGTGCTTGGTGCCTCAGTTGCAGCAAGGGCTCCTTGTAGGATGGCCATGGGATAATGTTCCTGAAGGCCCCTGACATGTTTGATGGAAGGATGGAGTGACGAGGCCGGGAGAGGCTCAGTCAACCCAGGTGATGAGCACAAGCAAGAGAACACTGAGGACGAGCCTCCAAAACACTGGCTGCATATTTGGAGGTGCCAGGAGTGACACACTTCAGACACGCAATGCTGATTTAAACAGAAGGGTCTCAGATGAGAGGAATGCAAAAGAGAAGATGTAGATAGAGCAGAGAAACCCGAGCCCTGTGTCTGTTCTAGAGGCCCAAATGCAGCCTCAGTCGTGGGACCGAAGGAGCGAGCTTCTTTATTCCTTTTCAGGTTCAGCTCCACGTTCCCTTGTGTTTCCCATGGGGTGCTGAACAATAGTGAGGCAGGAGGAGGGATGGGGTCGTCTCCTGCAGGCTCTCAGGAAGGGTGCCAGTGGGTAGCCAGAGGGTCCTCCCTTCATTCCTAGAATTCAGGTCTGGAAATGGAGCCTGGTGGGCGCTACCCCTGGTCCTCCTTGAGCAGGGACTCTTCCTTTGATAGTTTCATGCAACAAAGTTTCAGTGCCTCCTGGTGTTGAAAGAAACCATAGAAACGTTTCATGCAATGGCTCAAACACCCTGCCTAGGGGCTGGACTTGTGGCTCAGTGGTAGGGCGCTCGTCTGGCATGTGTGAAGCCCTGGGTTCGATCCTCAGCACCGCATATAAATAAATAAATAAAAAAGATCCATTGACAACTAAAAAATATTAAAAAAAAAAAAAAAACACCCTTCCTGCCTCCGTCGTACCCTTGGAGGAAGGTCTGAGGCAGCCCACCTGGTTTTGGACAGAATTAACTATTAGAGTCTGCTCTATCACGTTAGGCCATGTCTGTCTATCGAGAGCCCCAGTCTCCCAAGATGTGTTCATGCTCTTGTGGTCTGGACTCCAGGCCCCGTAAAGACCCCGCTTCCTCCCTTTTTGGCACCACATATTTGACAGTAATCACATGGTACCTTTCTATGGCCTCCAAGTCTTCTGTTCCCAAACTAAACCCCTTCCCCTCCCCCAGCCAGTGTGTCCTTTTCGAACAGTGTTTTTTATGAATATACTCGTGCATAAATCTTTTCATCTTTGTCTTTGGATACACTTCTATAAAAGAAACTTCTTGAACAAATGGTGCATTTGAGAGTTTTCGCAGTATGTTTTGAGATTACCCCAGGAAGGGGGATCGTGTTTATCCACTCACAAGTGGTTTACAAGAGAGCCTGTTTCCCCACACTCTTGCCACCAACTTGGGGAATTTTCATTCTTTTAATCGTTGCCAATCTGATAGGAGAAAACAATTATCTCATGGTTGCTTTAATTTGCATTTCTTTGATTATGGGTAGGGTTGGACATGTTTCCCAAGCACATCCTACAGTTTTGCAATCAAGTTTTGGAGCTAAATACAGGACCTTACATGTATCCCTGTTAAATTTTATCTTGTTGGATTCAACCAATCATTCCTTGCTGTTGAGATAATTTTGGATCCTGATTCTGCAGTTCCAACATGTTGGCCTTCCTTCCCAGACTGGTGTTATTTGCACAGTTGATAAGCAGTTATCTTTGGCCTCATCCAAGTTGTTGATAGAATGTTAAAGAGTTTAAGGCCAAGGACAGAACTGCTTGGCAGGCCACCAGAGAATGCCTTGGGATGACACTGTCCCATCTGCTGTCACAGTTCCACCTCTGTGTGCTCAGGAGTCCTAGGCAGTGTAAGAACTTTCACCTGGGACACAGAGCCTGGCCGAGGATTCCAGCCCTGGCCTTAATCAGCCGTGTGGCCTTGCACTGATGATGCCACCTCCCACAGAGGTACCTTCAAGCTCCAGCGGCCTGTTTGTTGCTGTTCTGTCCACAGGGGTTTCGTGAGAAACAGTCAAAACTATTAAAACGCATGGTACTCTGGCGAAGTGCTCCCCACATGCAACATCTAGTGAAACCATCCATGTCCCTGGGAGCCTGGAGGTCAACCCATGATCACCAGTCACTGGATTGTCTGCTCTAGAATTTTTCCCAGGATCAACTGCTCATTGGCCTTCAGTTCATCCAATTCATGATTTTTGGGAATCTGGAGCGTTGGTCTTGATCCCCCATGAATCCTCAGGGTGCCACGTGCCAAGTCCTGCCACCAGGCTCAGTGTTGTTTCAGGTCAGGAAGGAGCCCGCCACTGGGAGTGCCTCCTCTCCTCCAGGTGCTGGGAGGAGGGTTCACTAATAGCTGTGACAGTGTCAAAAGGAAATGGGGAGAATGGCTTCATCTGAGGGGGAAAATGGCAGCCGTTCGTGAGCTGAAGAAACAGCTTCCAGGCCCTGCAAGAGGGACCTTGGGGCGTGCACCTTTCTCTTCAGCTCTGGACGTAATCCAGGAAATGAGCATCAACAGAATCACTCCAGATGAAAGTGACAGCACCTTCCAGAAGCTTCCTTTGAATTAAGTCAACATCAAAGTCAGACTGTCCTAAGGAAAGAACGTTAACTCCAGGTAACAGATCAAGACAACGAAAGAGGAATTAGGTTACTGATTTAAGTGGCAGTGACATCGTCACCACCCTGGTCACCTGGCCTCTTATCATCATGCCCGGAATGTAGTTATGGATTTACTCCTCGTACATTTAGCAGTAAATGGCGCACAGGTGGCCTCCCCGCCCCCCGCCCCGTGGCTGTTCCTGCTCATTCGGATGAATAATCATGGTAATAATGGCAACAGTGCCACATGGTGTGCTTGGTGGCGTCCCTCCCACAGCTCACGCTGACTGGGCGGTGTGCTGCTGGGGTGGGATTTGGGCCACGTCCCCAGGAGCGGGATGAGGTGCCCTTACGAAAGGTGTGAGGGTGTGAGTCCAGCCCTCTTCCCTCCGCCCCATGAGGATGCAGCAGGGAGCCCCCACCAGACACCAGTACTGGTGCCGTGGCCTTGGATTCCCAGCTCCAGACCTGCAAGACGTAAATTTCTACTGTTCACAAATGGTCGCCTGTTGGTATTTTGCTAACTCAGCACAGACGGCCTAAGACAGAAGCCAGCGCTGACTCAGTGCGCGCCCGCGGGGTGCTTTGTTCAGAGGAGCCCTGGTCCCCCAGCACCCTGTAAGCCAGGTGCTGCTCTCTCCTGTTTTATACAGATGGGGGGCTAGAGGCACCGCAGAGAGGCAGGGTAAGCGGTCCAAGGTCACCCTTCCCAGGGTCATAGCTGGGGTTTGCACTCAGGCAGTCTGGCTCCGCGAGTGGGACTCTGAATGACAATGTTCTCCTGCTTCTGTACATAAATGAGTCAAGAGAACAGCGACCTGACTGGAGATCATTTCTCCCCAGAATTGTGAAAGTGCATTGCAAACAGTGTCCTCAGTTAGGATGGAGGGCACACTAACTCATCTCCTGAACCTGCCACGTGGTGGGGGGCACTGAGAAAGGGCAGCAAGGGTGGGAGGGACCTGCACGGTGGGTGCACAGCCACTGAGCAACCCCAGGTGGACTGTGAACACCCAGGGTGGGCGTCCGTGACCTCAGCAGAACGCAATGACTGAGCCCCGCCAAGATCCTCTCATGAGACAGTACCTCGCCATGCAGCCCCGCCCCGCAGCAGTCCCCAGTCCTGAGCGTGGGGACGCCGACTCCCAGGGCAGGCTGCAGGTGCAGCCAGGACCCGGCGCCAGTCAAGGCCTCCCAATGTTGTCCTCCAGTTGCTAGACTACACTGCTTTCCAGTGCGTTATTTGGAATCTACAGACTGAAATGTAAGTAAAGCATTTTAATACAAATCATCTCAACCGCAACAAGGCAATTGGCCTCTGATGAGATTGGCAAGAAAAGATAATGAACTCATTCCGATTGACATGCTGAGGGATTCTCTTGCCAAGTCCAGCTGGCCGCTTCATAATTATGGAAAGGTCCATGTTATTTCCACTCCACCAGGGTTAGGTCTGCGGGTTTCTGATTCAGTGTTTACTTCATGAATGAGGTCAGGTCCCAGCTCAGCTGGGGTTCCGCACAGGAATGGAGCTGCTGGTCAGCGGACAGGGCCCCACTGCAATCTGGCCCTTCTGTGTCTGATCTCAGGGCCACCTGCCTGCCCCACCCAGGTCAGCCGCTCTGCCCTGGAACTTTCTGGGGCCTGGCTCTTCTCCCTGCTCCCTGCAGAAGCACACCAGCCAGGCTGCAGCCTTGGCACGATGAGGTCATGTCCACATTTCCCACAGCACAGCTCCTTCAACCTGCCCTCTTGGTATTGCCACATCTCACCCTTGGGCCACCCCCTCATGAGCGGCAGAACTGCCAGGAAATGGGTATGGTTGTTTATTTTTAAGTTTTTATTCCAGGATGGTTCCACTTGGGTGGTGTGAGAGTGACTCAGTGCAGTGGAAGCCACCTCCAAAGGTAGAGGTGTCTCACTGGCCAGAGTGTCCTCCAGGCCACCCCCGCACACCAGCAAAAACAAACCAGAAGAGCTCAGAACACTCGTTTTAAGAGCACGTGTTGATGGAGTGATGCTCTCTTGAGTTCACAGAGGTGCCTGAGAAAACTGTTGAGGACAGAGGGGAGAGGTGGCACTCCACAGCAGTGACCAGTGACTTCAGAAGCAGCAAGGGGTTGAAACGGCACTGACCTGTTTGTCCAGGTCCTGAGCCATGGCACAGGACAGTGGCAGCGAGGAGGTGTGCAGTCAAGTCTGAAGTGGCTCTGTCTCCATGCCGGCTGCAACTTCTTCCTCCCAACATGATAAGTTCACAGGAGCTAAGTGACAGGGATCTGCTTTGGACCCCAAAATAATAGTTGGCATCAGACGCTGACATAGTTTTACCTAAGATCTGAAAAGTGCCATGGGGCAGGGGGGTCTCTGAAGGAGGAGATGGTTTAGAAAGGAGAGTCGCCTCCAAGCTCACAGACCACTTTTTTCTCCACGTGCATGTGGCAGAGTGTGGTGCTGAGGTCCCGCCTGGTCGCCTAACAGTGAGCCCCTTGGCCATTGATGTAAACCCAAGTAAGAAGGCTGTCACCACATGCCAGCACCTTGACCTTGGACTTTCCAGTCTCCAGAACTCCAGGAAATTGATTTCTGCTCCTTATAAACCACCCAGCCTCAGGTATTCTGTTCCAGCAGCACAGAATGGACGAAGGCAGATCCCCATCTTCAGAACCACCCAGCAGCATATTCAGGGGAAACGATCATTTGAAAAGGTTGTGAGATGCTGTGACTGTGACCACGTTGATGACACACGCTGCAGAATCGACAGCAGCTAGCCTGTGCTGGGCTTCAGGAGTGGCCCCGGGAGCACCCTGGGTGTGGCCGGGTGTTGGAGCTCCCGAGGAAAGCGTTCTCACAGAACTGCACGGCCCGGACTTTGGCTCCTGCCGAGATGCTGGATGCTGAGCCTCCAGGGGAAAGGGGCTCTGAAATCTGGACCATTGGAGGATTTGCATGAGAGAGTGGCAGAAGGCAGAGGGCAAGACTGGGGGAGAGCGACAGGGGGCTGAACCGTCCTTTGTGAGGAACTCACTCCTGCGATGGCAGTGCTGATCCATTATGGAGGCAGCGTCTGAGACGACGCCCGGCGAAGCTCCCCCTTCCCGCAGCTCTGCACCGGGGGTCAGGTCTCCAGCACATGAACTTTGGGGGACACGTTGAAACCACAGCAGGCTCTAAGCATAGCTCATTCTTCACCCTCTGCCCTCTTGGCTGCGGCCACATTGGCTGCCCCACTGCTGTTTGTGCACACGAGACTCAGGGCCTTGGCACAGGCCAGTCCCTCTGCCTGGGTCACTCACATGGCTTCTTTCTCCCTTCCTCTCGGTTGTTATTCACATGCCCCTTTCCACTGAGGCCTTCCTGGCCACCATTTGCCCCCTGTCCTCCCATGCCCGTCCCCCTCCACTCATGATTTCCTCCTGACTTTTATCCCCATCTGGGCACAGAGATGACTCCTATTTCCTGCCACAGTACAGTGCCCAAGGGTGCCTGGCATGGTCCCTCCACAGCACTTCCTGAGTGTCCACAACACACCAGACCTTGGCGTAGACACTGGGCACTCCTACAAGGTTCTCCAGGGACTGAGAAATTCACTCTACTTTCAGAACCTAAGTTCTGTAAGCTCAGGTGGCCACTGTGTCTTCTGATTCCTCGGGGAGATTCAAGGAGCTAGACAAGGACTCCATCCCTGTGCCTCCCTCCCTCCACCTCACTGCCCCTTTGATTCCATGGCAGAGTGGGATCGTTCAAAGGAAGAACAGGCTCCTGTGACTTAGGAACGCAGATGCCTGTGCTCCGTGGGGCCCTTAGGTGGGGATGCCCTGAAATGCTGTTGGCCTCCCCTGCTTGCTAGCGGAACCTGGAGCTGGCGGGCTGTCTGCAAGGCCACCGCCTGGGTTTCCAGAGAGAACTGGCAAGCTGACAGCCAGGGGAAGGGGCGGGGCTGTGCACAGCCAGCAGCCTCACTGGAAAGTGTGTGTAAGGGACACCTGGAGGAAGCGGGCCTCATTCCCTTCCCCACCCAACTGTCAACGCAGTCCCCGCTCCGCCTGCCCTGGGTGTCACCCACCCAGAGCCATAATAGGTGCAGGCTCCCCACAGGTTTGTAATTTGAAAGTTTTGGGGGGTTCTTCCAACAATTCCAAACATCTTTTATGGGCTTGTGAGTGATCCCGAAGTAACCTCTCTATGCCTGTTCGAAGGGGAAGCATTTCCAGATCAGAGAGGCTGCCGCTCTGAGAACTGGCACCTATGAATTCTTGAGTTTGCCCCTCAGCCCGGGCCCTGAGTCTGTGTGGGTCACAGTGGCAGACCTTCAGCAAAGACATGGCAAATCAAGAGCTTTATTATTTGCCCCATCCAGTATTTTGAAACTGAACTTCCCACATTTTTAAGAGCTTGATGTCATGAAATTCCCACGTATGCCTGCATTTGCCAGAACGTTCTTGTGTGTGTGTGTTGGAATGTGAGAAGTTTAGCATATAACTCAGAAACTTAGAAACTCCTAAACTCGAAATTTGAGATGGCCAGGCAGACCGGCCACAGAGCTGCAGCATTCGCTGCGACGGATCCGTGGGATGTTGAGACTGCCTGGAATTGTCTGGAAGTCAAATATGAGTCCTCTAAAAAGAACCTGGACCTCCAAGTGCCAGCCGTTGTTACTCTCAGTGCGGGGGAAGCAGGCTTCTATTTAAAACGCTCACACCTGGTACTTGAACGTCTCTCCTTCTCCAAAGGGTGCCCTCTTTCCCTGGGATTCTTTTCTAACTCTAGTTAGAACCCAGCCCAGGGCCGGAAGAGAAAGGCATTTATAAAAAGCCATTTCTAAAAGGAGCAGGAAGGTTGTTGTTCAACTTTGCTGCTGACACTGTGCTCAGGTGGAGACCAGCCAGGCCCTGGACACCGTGTTGGGGTGCGGGCAGGGGGAGAAAGAGGGGGCACAGCGGTCCCCGTGTCACGTTAGAAGGTGAACACAGACACTGGCCTGTGCCCTCACCGTGTGCTCTAGCGAGGCCCTGACTCCCCGGGGTCCCAGTTCCCCTGATCTAAATGAACTCACATCTGTCACGCTCAGCTGCGTCGGGGGAGAAAGGGACTCGAGAGGAAGGAGAACTTCAAGGAGAGGCAGGAAATGGGGAAATGGAGAAATGGAGGGACATGCAGCAAAGGCACCCAAGGAGAGGCTCAGAGTAAAGCCTATGGTCTCTGTTGTCCACAGTATCCCCAACTGTCCTGAATTAAAGAGTGAGCAATGGCGAGACTCAGAGAGCCAAGGACTGGGATTGAGGACTCCAAATTTCCTTCCTCTGTTTCCCCGGTTGTGAGAACGGTCTGGCCTGACTGGAGAAGGCTCAGAGGGACAGGGGCCGCTCTTTAATGACAGGCAGGACAGAGGTGCCTGAAGTGGCGGAGGTAGGGGGCCCAGCAAGGCCCGGGTTGTGCACGGGAGCTTTGGAGGCAGTTTAGCAGACACAAGGACGTTGCACAGAGGAGCAGAAATTCCAGAGATTTTTCACGTGCAAGCGGATATTTCCTCTGAGAGTTTCTAGACTAAATAACACTCCTGTGTCTCGGGCCCGGCGCGCACTGCTGAGCTGGCAGTGTTCTCTGTGCGAGGATGAGCGCTGGAGCCCGCGGATGCTGGGGGCTGTGCGCAGAGGAAGGTGAGGTGGTGAGAGTCAGGTCCTCTCGGGGAGGACGTGTGCGCTGCCCTCCCTCTGTCTGCCCCACGTCCACTTCAAATGTGGAGGAAGAATTTGTTGGCAGACCTTGGGGACAAAACAGGCTGGACTTCTAAGAATAAATATGCCCAGGCCTATGAACCCATTTTCATTCATATATGTGCGTGGGAATTTAAATGGACCTTCCTTTTAGAGCGGCTTCAGGTTCACAGCAAAAGGGAGCAGATGGTACAGACAGCACCCATGTGTCCCCACCTCGTCCACCATCAACATCCTGCACCAGAGCGGTGCAGTTATGCTGCCGACGTGTCGCTGTCACCTGGACTCTGTGGGGCACGTCAGGGTCCAAGCTTGGAGGGAACCAGCCATCCTAAGACACTCTAAGAACGACAGCAGGCGTCCACCACTACCACAGCGTGCAGGTTTGGTGCCCTAAAATGCTGTGTGTCCCACCTCTTCATGCCATTCCTTCGGCCCCTGGCCGCCACTGATCTTTTTCTGTCTCCACAGTTCTGCCCTTTCCAGAAGGTCCGAGTTGGAACCCTGTGGTTCAGAGCCTTTCAGATGGTCACTGTTCACTTAATGTGCATTTATTCTTCCTCCACGATTTTGATAGCTTGCTGGCTCATTTCCTTTTAGCGCAGGAGTAATATCCCATCGTCTGATGTAGCCATTTTCATCCATTTTTAAGAAGCCAGGGTTTTAAATGGAGTGCATGATTTATTAATGACTCGTATTATGATAAAAAGTACAAATACACAATAAAAGCAATATTTGACTTAAATAGAACGACCTTTATACCAACCCTATTAAAATGAAGGTTGTTATTATTCTTCTGGTTGTAATAAGTAAACTGAGGCACAGAGAGACCCTGACTTACCCAAGGCAGGTAGGTTAGTGATGTGGAATCCATAGGAAGACCGGAAGAGACTAGAATCCCAGCTAATGGCTTACTTGCAGGTCAGAGCATAATACACTGACTTCTTAAGTTTACGTGGAAGGAAGGTAGACCCTCATTCCCCCACTCCAAAGGTTGCCATGTAGAGGCCCCTGTGTCCACCTTCCCAGTCTCTCGTTTCCCTTCACCCATTGCTCCCCTTGGGTGGTTGGGAAGGTACTGGGCATGCTCAGAATACCACCTCTCTCTATGGGACCCACCCACCTGCCTGCAGAGGGCATGCTTCCAGTGACAGGGTAAATCAGGACATCACATCGGCAGTGTGACGTTAGCAGGCCACTTGCCCATAGACCTAAGCCTTGAACTGTGCATAGCTTTCCACCCCAATTCCATTCTTCTTGGTTCTGGCCTCTGATTGGTTATCCTAATTGAAGTGGAAGAGACTCCTTGACTCACGATGGAGCTACATCCTAATAGGTCCCCTGTCTATTAAAAATATCCTAAATCAAAAATGCAATGAGCCCAGCTGGGCACCATGGTGCACCCCTGTAATCCAGGTACTCAGGAGGTTGAGGCAAGAGGATCTCAGTTTCAAGGCCCACTCAGAAATTAAGCAAGACCCTGTGTCACGTAAAAGTTAAAAAGGGCCAGAGCTGTAGCCCAGTGGTAGAGGGACAGCCTAGCATGTGTGAGGCCTGGGTCTACCGAGTGCTTCTCTTTAAACATGCTCAGAACACTTGTGTTAGCCTGGAAATGGGCGGAGCTGTCTAGCACGAAGCCTGTTTATGATGAAGTGCTGAATGTCTCATGCAATTTATTGAATGCGGAGCTGAAAGGGAAAACAGTGCTTGCACGGGGTGGCTTCACGCCACTGTAAAGTCGAAAAATCATGAACCGAGCCATCTTCAGGTGGAGACCGTGGGTAACGTCACGTAAATGACTTGAAGAGACCCTTCGTGTCATCCAGACTCTTCCTGGTGCCAAGGTGTCTGAAGCATTTGGACAGAAGGACGAGATGTAGGAGCTGGCGGTCTCTTAATAGCACGGAACCGCCAGGAAGGTGCCACTCGCTCTAGGAATCATTTGGTCCCTTCAAGAAACCCGACTCAGAGACAACTCGAGACCAGAAATTCAACCATTTACAGTCTAGACAGCTGGTGCGCCAGAGAGGGCTGCAGGAACCAACTTCAAGTCAAGATAGATTTCCAGAACAGAAAAATGGATATCAAGGCTACCTCTGGTTTCCCATCAGGTATCTAAAAGCCCCTCCCTCTTCTGTCCTTGTGGTTTGGGACACATTTGCATGCCTGATGTCCCTCCCAGCACTTGCACATCACTGTTTGATGTGTGAACATTCTTTTTTTTTTTTTTTTTTTTTTTTTTTTTT
>JAJEJO010000668.1:386972-397436 GCA_020662805.1 Glaucomys volans | reverse complement strand
GAGGCTGACTTTGAACTCGCGATCCTCCTGACTCAGCCTCGATATGTAAACATTCTTGAGCCAAAGTTGAAGTGCCATTGTAGGAAGATCCAGCAGGATAGTAGAACCCATAATGTTCATGAACCTGTTGGCATTAGGGCCACACAAGAATCAGAGGAGCCACTGAGGAGCAGAGCCCAACTCACCTGCGTTCAGTGTGTACCTACACAGTGTCATTCAGGAGAGCTCATGAGGAGGGTGCTCAGACGATGGGAAGGTTTCCCAGGGAGCAATCACCATCCTGGGTCACACTGTTGCTCCAGAACTTACATGTGGCTGGTCCCACCTCATCTGTGCCTGGGAAAGCGAAGTGCACCTGGCCTCCTTCTACCAAGGGATATGTATGTGGAGGTCTTCTGGAGGCCCCTTTTCCCTTCTTTCTGCCTTGACTGTGGACATGATTCCTGGAGCAGCAGCAACCTTTTATAACCATGAGGTGACTAACAACTCTCTAAAGCCACTGGTAGCCTAGTTCTCAGAGACTCCTCCACCTGCCAACCTTCTCTCCCCCGGGTGTAACTGTGGTAATTGTAGGACACGGGAAATGCCTGGAACATCAATAAGCCAAAGAGGACACGCTGTGCTATTAAAACTAACTGCTGGCCCACTACCCTCAGCTAATAGAACTGGAACAAGATGTTAAAAAACAGTTCCGTTTCAATCCTGGCGAAGGGCCTAAGGCACAGAACAAACCAGTAGGCGCCAATTGCTCCCATGTTCCACTGGGAGGCCTAACCCGCCCAGCAAGGCCTGCACAGAGGTATCTGAGGACAGCGGCCACACAGTGGAGGGAGAGGGTGGACCCTTGAGAGCCATTCCTCCAGTTGCAAGGTTAGCACTCCCCCTTCCACCCACCCACCAGGGAAGGACTGTTGAGAGAAGGGACAGCCACACCTGGAGCTTGGGGATCAGACCACTGGCATCTGCATACGCCCAAGAAACCTTCAAGGCACGTCCTGAAATCAGGACAGGAAAACGTGGCTGCCCTGTGAGGGCTGGGGAGGGGGCAGGCAATGGAGGCAGGACCACAAGAAAGTGGTGGCCCAGGAGGGCCACCAGGGGAAAGGTTGAGCCAGGATGCCAAGGCCACAGCTGGAGACGTCTCGGCCCCTCCAGGAAACTGCAGCCACGCCACTGCCCAGCTGTGAGGAGCCTCCAGGAACCCCAGAGCCTCGCACAGGAGAACAAGCCAGCTTTGGGTCCCCTCCCTCCCACTCAGGAGCCAAGGCAGCCGGGGAGTGGGGGATAGAAAACACGGAGAGGCAGAGGAAGACCCTGCTCGGTCTCCCCCACGCCTGGCCAGAAGTTCCCTGTCACAAGGACATCACTGTGACTGGTCTCAAAAGACTGCATCTCAAAAACAAACGAACAGACAACAAATAAGAGAGTCTCCACGTGGTGCTCCCACAACCCAGGCCTGACACACAGGTGCGCGTTCACTAGAAACAGCCGTGGCCAGGTCCCTCTGCTACTCACCTCCCTGCAAAACTGTGGGTTCAGAGCCAAATGCCCGTGGAATTCAAACCTTGGCTTGTTAAATATAAAAGGAAGCTTCAAGGAGCAGAGAACCCGACTCCCTTTGAAACGTGCATCAAGAGCACTCCTTCTCCCCGCCATCGCCATCCCCATCCTGCAAGAATCTGCTGGAAGCGGGAGGTGTGAACTGGGCTCCGAGCTGCAGCCTCTGGGTTTTTGCACCAGGCAGCGTGCAGGGAGCAGACGCCCCAGGGTTATCTGTCCCTGCCCAATTCCCAGGAACACCTCGGGGCTTTCCAGCCCAGGGAGGCAGAGCCAGCCTGTGCCTGGAGGCCTGAGAGGAGGGAGGTTGGGTAATTCTGCTTCCTCCCTCCCACTGCCCACATGGCTTGGGGCTCACTCTTTCCAAGTTCCCCGGGCCCCTGTGCCAAGGCAGAGACCAGCCAGGATATTTATAGTCCTGGGACATGACTGGGGAGCTCGTGGGAGCAGCTGTTTTCTGATATGGGCAGAGGGAGCTGTTTATTCTGGGAGCTGGAGAGAAGTGAGCCAGAAGGGAAGTCACAGCCATCCTTGATGGTCCATCCTCCTAACACTGGGGACTCTGGGAAAGGACCCCAATCCTTGGGTGACAATGCTTCTCATACTGCCTAGAGAGTCGATTCAGCTGACAGTGACTGCATGCCAGGTGCTAGGTGGCCACTGAGAACAGTGACACAAGGCCCTTCTTGTGATGGTCCAGGAGGGACAGTATCGTGGGAATCACACAACCCATCCTGCAGACTGAGGCACCGTGGGAAGAGGGTACAGCGAGCATGAGGGAGGCGGTGTGTGTCATGGCTGATGAGGGGTGTCACGTGGGGAGGAGAGGTGGGAGTGAGCCACAAGACCAGGACAGCTCACCTGGCTTTGAGGGATGGGTAGGAGAGGCCGGGTGGGAGGGACAGAGGCACCAGAGAAGGAGGCGACGTTTTGGAGACTATGTAACTTCTGCAGACAGGAGCCAGACGCAGCTAGAGGGCAGGGCAGGGTGCTGAGCATGTCACAGGAGGCCAGGCCTGTGATCAAGTGTCACCTGCCATGTTCAGGATGGGGTCAACAACTGAATGACTCTACCTTTGGTGGGAGAAGCAGTGGAGTTTTCTAAGGAGGGAAGGGGTCCTTGACCCTCCTCAAACCACCTCCACCAACTCCTTCACCGTCTGACCCTCTATCTGACCCCCCCCAGCGCGTGGCTCTTCTCGCCTCTCTTCCCAAACACCCCATCTTTTATGGTGCAGAACAATTTAAGGGGTCTCGGGTATGGTTCTGTTTTGGGTCTGATTTCCACCTAACCCCGAGGACCTTACCTGTTACCCTTTCCCCAGACGTTTTCTTAAGGACAATTTGTTCCCTGTGAAGAACTCTAATTCCAGAGGGAAGAAAGACATTTTCCTCACGCCCATGTGATGGAGCAGTGTGGCGCATTGGTGCCCAGGACTGTGCTGAGCGCCACAGGGATGAGAAACTGGGGCTCATGTTGGGGAGAAAAGCCTGGCCCTGACTACACAGCCGGGAATTTGAGCACCTGCCCAGCCCTGGGTACAAAGACCCAGAAGGAACCCATGTGTGCAGGCTGGAGCCAGGGACAGGGAGGAACTGACGCCCAGCGACCACCGCGGTTTCCCATGAGAGGACGGAGGCAGCAGAGGACCATTCGGCTACACCTTGGGCATCAGGAGGAATGGGGCCAACATAGAGGAGCAAGATGGAAAGAGAAGCTATTTGGAAGAAAGGAGAAAGTGGATGGATGGAGTGGAGGAGACAAACAGAGTCCGGCGCCCAGGGCTGAGGTGGCGTGTGAGCAGAGCCACACAGCTGGGCACGGGAGGGGTCCAGCAGGGCAGTCCCGAATGACCTCAGCACACAGCGCCTCCGCCAGCAGAGACCTCTGCCCTCGGCCCTGACTGGGTGTCGATTCCTCGGGGACCTTGTCTTTCCTCAGGAATGGGAATGTGCTGGGCAGCTCTGGGGAGTTCCTACCCCTGGGGGGAAGGAAAGATCGCGGTTTCCCCTTGGCACTCCCAAAGGCAGGTGTGTTCCCCGCAAGGGGTGGGTAGTGGGACGCCTTGGGCTCTGCCCACCCTGTAGACACCCCCGAGGATACACCCAAAACAGCAGTGGGCCAGCGGTGGCCCCGCAGGACAAGCACACAGAGATGTGCCAGCATCTTTGCAAGAAAGCGATGCCAGGTCCACCAGAGGCAGCACTGACCCGGGGGAGGGGGCGGCAGGCGCAGGGCTGCAGGGCCCAGCAGGACCGAGGACACCATCAGAGACGCGTAACAAAATGAGGATAAACAAGGACCCAGGTGGCCAGTTTTCCATAAAGCCGAAGATTGTCCAATTCCAGGCCACTTGTTGATCATTTATACAGAAAGAGGAAAAATAGCCTTCTTTTATAGAATGATCAGGATAAGTCAAGCAAAGTGGCACACACCTGTAATCCCAGCCACTCAGGAGGCTGAGGCAGGAGGATTGTGAGTTCGAGGCCAGCCTAGGCAACTTAGCAAGGTCCTGTTTCAAAATAAAAAATGAAAAGGGCTTGGGGGCGTGGCTCCGTGGTAGAGCTCCCAGGTTCCCTCCCTAGCAACATGCGTGTGCGCACACACACAATGGAGGCAGCATGAGGCTGCTGTCGTTAAAGATTTTCTTAGAAAAACGAGAAGCTGAAAATGGAAGTACATCCCCGAATTAAAAAGGGGGAATGTGACTGGATCTGGCAGGCCCTGAATTTGAGGGTTGCACACAGATCGGGTCTGAATCACTCTGTCCCCTGATTTGCCAACCACGCAGCCAGGCAGCGCTGGGCAGAAGGCTGGGAAGAGGCCCCGCCGTGCATGCCCACATCCTCCAAGACCCAGCGTGAGCCTCCAGCTCTGCCTCCTGCTCACCCCCCACATGAAATCTCTCCTATGAAGATGTCTCCAGGGGAAAGCTTGCTTAAACCAGGCCAAGGGACACTTGCACACAGAGGCCAGTGCCATCTGGAGAAGAGGTGAGCTGAAGACAAAGGGCCAAGCTGAGTCTCAGAGACCCACCGTGAAACAAGGGCTGCCTTTGAGGTCTAGGGACCCCAGCTGTTCCAGGAGTGGCCTGGCAACTGCCACCATCCAAGTTCCTAGACAGGCCTCCAGCCACCAGCCCCAGCAGGTGCTGGGGAGCACACTGTTGCGGGGGCACCCGTCACTGGTGGCATCCTCTGCAGTTGGAGGAGGTGCAGTGAGACGGGTCACCTGCGGAAAGCTTGGGAACGATGCAAACTAGGGGCTGAGATTAGCACTAGGCTAGGGGCAGGGCTGGGTTAGGGTCAGCATTAGGGTTAGGGTCAGTGTTAGGGTTGGGCTTAGGTTTAGGGCAAAGGGCCAGGAATAGAGTGCTCCTGCCACACAGCTTCTGTGACACGTAAATGCTACATTGAAGGCATCATCCGAGGAAGTAGTCCGCCCCTTTCTGCCTCTCGTGACCTCGCAGGAACATGCTTCCACAGACGCGCCTCCAAACACCTCTCACACCAACGCACAGCATCCCATCCGCTGCACACGCGGTAGGGGAGTAAGCATCCCATTCTTCCGCCACCCTTCCCTGGACTCACCTATCTCCCTCCCAGGGCGCCCGGGCTGAGCTAACCCAGATGCTATTCTGGATGACTCCCTCTCCTTGGACCTCCGTGGGCAGGAGAGCTGTGAGCACAGAAATCTGGCACCGGGCAACCGTGCCCCGTAGGCCACGGTAGAGTTCAAGCTCTACTCTTGTCTGAAGGACGGTTTGGGTCATCATCTCCTCCCGAGTGACTAACAGCCACCAGGAAGGGAAACATCTTCAGCCAGTTACTGGGACAGAACATGCACCCACGTTGCCAGGGCCTGTTTGGATAGAACTTTTTACTGAATGGAATACTGTAATAGGCTCCATTTGGTCAAGTTCATCTCCTGGGACTCTCTTTACCACTGCATATTACAAATGGGATCCATGCTGGACTTGAGAAGAGGACATTCATTTTGAGTCATAAGTGAAATGGAATAGAAAACGGAAACCAAGGAGGGAAATCAGCTTGTAGCCTGTCGTTGGAGTAGTTGATGGTGTTGCTAAATACAAACGTTGTTTTATCAAAGAGCCATTTTTCCTGATAAAGTCATTGGGCTGCTCAAGACGACAATGAAATGCCTGGAAGTAGTTTACATAGTGGTGTAATTTCCAGAATCTTCTCCAGAAGGTGCATCCCACCCCTTTCCAGAGCCTCTGAAATTTCATCCCAACTAGGAGAGCAAATAAAGGAGGTATGGGGCGCCCTCTGGTGGGAGCGAGGCCAAGTCCCTCCTCTGCACCCAGAGCAGCTGTTCCTCTGCAGTGGACTGGCCCCACCTTCTGCCCCCTGCTCCTGCCCCCAGCACAACCCAAGATGCACATCTTCAGAGCCCACACCTTCCAGCAGCATGGAGCTGAGGGGGTCAGTCCTCGAGGTATGATCTAGATTTCAGCCAAGAAAAGGCGGAGGTCTTTATTCCAACAGGAGATGTGCAGACTCAAGAAGGGCTGAGATGAACAGAAAGCACACGGTGGCGGGTCCACCCACAGCCCCGGGGAAAGAGACTGCAGCATCTGTCCTCCCCAGCCATTGGGATGGGGCAGCCGGGTTTCCTCCAGCTAATGCTGATGCTCAGACATCAGGGAGCCTCCGAGTTGAGCAGGCATCTCTGGACACCTGTTATAAAAGTACTTGATGGATACAATGACCGAAAGTCCCAGGGAAGAGTAAAGACAAATCTTAAATGCTTGTGAAAGGGCGTGGACTCAACACACCAAGGCAAGACTTTCCTTGGTCCTGTAGAAATGTTCATGAAAGGCCAAGAAGACAGAGTCTGTCCTTCCAGGCTCTGAGGTGCAGCCTCCAGGAAGCTGCAGGGAGCTCCAGACACAGCCCCAAGCTTCCAGAATGTCTCCAGGCTGGGGTTTACAAGCCCCTTGGTGCAGGCTCCACGCTGAGATCCCATCCGTGGTTGGGCGAGTCGGTCCCTGTAATGATACCCGGCTCTGGGAGTACAGAAAGGGGAGCTCTGGGCATGCGCTGGGAGCCACCACGGGTCAGCCGGAACCCCTCTCTCCCACAGGTGTCAGCAGGTGGTGGGTTCCTCCCCAGCACCCTGAAATTCCGGGAGGGACCATCTGCTTTCTCTGCTGATGGGCCATGTGCCCATTTCTGAGGAGGCGAGCACGCCATCTGCTCGAGGGTGTGAGGCCCTGGGGAGGCTCCTGGAAGGCCCAGCGGGTGCCCTGAGAGATTCTACCCCAAAACATGGATCCCACTCCCATTTACCTTCTGGCCACAAAACCAAACTTTAGAAGTCATTTTTCTTGAAGTATGAAAATACCCAGTGATCAAACTTGAAAACATCCTTCTATTTTCAGTGGATCAAGGAAACAAGAACTTTCTTAGATTCAGAGTCCTGGTGGAGTGTCAGGAGGGTGCCTGCCCTCCGGGTGGGGACATGGGGTGGGGGCAGCGGGCAGTGGGGAGACCACGCCGAAGTTCTGGGTGGGCTTCTTTCCCCACCGAAGCCCCCTGTTCCTCACCTCCGAGATGCCTACAGCTCTTACTCCATTCACTGTTTTCAGTCTTACTCAGAATTTTTATCATTAATTCGCATTCTGTACATGTCACCCTACTAAAGTACAAACAGTCCCCGACTGGATGGCTCAACTTATAATTTATAAATTTATAATGGTGCAAAAGTAATATGCATTCGGTAGAAACGATTGATTTCATCCTCAAGATGCCAGCCAATCCAACCAGCCCTTGATCCCGAGAGGAAGCCACCACTCTGCAGCGTGGTGTGTGGCCTGCCCGACACTTAACCGAGAACACGTTCAGCTGCTGATGGGCTCATGGGGACACAACTTCCTCCTAAGTCAGAAGTGTCTGTGAGCGACCACCGTGACAATTCCTCTTAGAACACGTTCATCAAAAAAGAAACCCCGCAACCTTCAGCCAACACCTCTCCTTCCTTTCCCCCGGCCACCATTAGTCCACCATCTGTCTCCAGGGACCTGCCCGCTCCACACGCCCCTGTGAATAGAAGCCTTTCCTGCTCCCTCTTGTGTCTGGCTTCTTCCAGTCACCCTGCCGTCCTCGAGGTTCACCCGTGCTGTGGCACATGTCCTACCTCATTCCCTTCTAGGACTGAGTACCTCGTGCTCACCTGGAGACCTATCTTGTCCATTATTTCATCGGCTGGCAGCTATTGGAGCGGTTCCACCTTCTCACTTACAGGGAATGCTGCTGTGAACATCTGTGTGCGCGGTTCTCTTTAGACATCTGCTTCGTTTCTCCAGGGCATACAGCCGGGAGTGTGCTGTGGTTTGGATCTTAATTGTCCCCCAAAACTCAGGGAGCTCTTAAATGTCCCCAGTGCAGCAGAGTTGAGAGGGCCTTTGAGTAAGGTTTAGATCATGAGGGTGATCTCATCAGTGGATTGATCCATTGATGGATTCATAACTTAATGGGCTATTGGGAGGTGGGGCCTAGTTGGAGAAAGTGGGTCACTGAAGATGTGCCCTTGAGGGTGTATTTTTTCCCTGGCCTGCACCTGTTCTCCCTCCACGTGCTCCTGCGATGATGTTCTGTCTCACCACAGGCCCAGAAACAACAGAGCCAAGTCATGAACTGAAACCTTTGAAACTATGAGCAAGTGTGATTCTTTTCTCCTTTAAGTTGATTTTCTCAGGTATTTTGTCATAGTGACACAAAGCTGACTAACACAGAGATGAAATTCTAGATTCAATGATAACTGTGTTTAACCTTTTGGGAAAATGCCAGCTGTTTTCCACCTCTAGTCACTTTTCAGGAGTCCTAAAAATTGGTTCATCATGTTGAACAATAACATTATTACCAGAACTTTCCAGATAGAATCTGAAGAAGTACTAGGGTTAAATCTCAGTTCTAGCTGGGAGAGTCAATTAACCAGTTGCTTTGGCTAGATGAAGGCAGCAACAATTTGCTGCCACTCTGCTCTAACCTTTGTAGAGAAGTCCTGAAAGGCACATCAGCATTTTCTGCTTGCCTCCCTCAGAAGAGGGAGCAGGGAAGATCAGTTGACTTTCTTTGGCAATTGGGACGCACCATCCTCAGGGATCACGCATTCATTCCACAAACATTTACTAAAGTCCAGTTGAAAGTCAGGCCTGGGCTAGGTGTGTGGAACCCATAGGTGCACGGGACTCTCAAGGACTCTGCCTTCATGAGCCTTACCTTCTAGAATGGGAGAGGAGCAAAGAAAACAGAGCTCTGGCCTCGAAAGTACAGAGAGGCTGGAGAAAGCAACGCGGTTGGGCACGGTTCAGATGCATCAGAGAACCCCTCTCTGAGCAGGTAGATCAGTTTTCTCTGGCTATAGAAACAAATTAGTTCAAACTCAGCCATTCGGCGCTCACGGCCTCCCTCCCGTGGCCAAAATCCAGGTGTCCGCTGGGCTGGGCAGGCTCTTATCTGTAGCATCTGCGAAATAGATCACTTTCTCATGCCAGGTGTTCCCAGAATCCAGCTTCTTTTAATTGTGGGACTGAGGTGTTGGTCATGCTTCTGGCTGTCCCTGGGGTCACCGGAGCAGTGGATGAACATCTCGGGCAGCACCCGAGCAGCAAGGCCATCTGGAGCCCTCTGGCTTCTGTCCTCCCCGGCTTCCGCTTCACCATCAGCCGTCTCCACAGCCCCTGCCCGTCCGTGCTCACGCGATTGGATGAGCCCTCAGAATGCTCATCACCCATTCTAGGTTGACCGTGTGGTCCACATAACGCACCCAGGAGGGACGTGGTGTCATATGTGCCTGTTCCAGAGACGGGGACATAAAATGGGGGGAGGGCACCTGTAGAATTCCACCAAGCACAGGAGGTGACCTCGAGGAGATGAGGATGTGGCCAGTGTCGGGGAGACGCATCCCAGACGGGGGGCAGCATGTCCCTGGGGGTGGAAGACACTTGGTCTCTGTGGGACTGAGAGGCTGGTGACAGGCAGCCTGGCCCGGGAGGAGGCCACCCTCTCACCCATCAGGTTCCCCCAGACAAGGTAATGAGCAGGTTGCTCACTCCTGAAAGTCTTCTCCAGCCCCTGGTGACCCCTTCCCTCCATCCGCCTGCTCCCCCAGGCCAAGCAGCCATAACCTGCTTCCTGTCGCTTAGATTCCTTCACGTTTTCCAGGGTTTTGCATAAACCTGATCATGGGTTGTCGGGCTGATCGGTTCATCTGTGGATGCTGAACCCCAGTACCTCCGAAAGCGGCAACGTTTGGAGATAGAGTTGCTACAGAGACAATAGAGTTAAATAGACATAGAGTTAAAACCAGGTTGTTAAAGCCACATGGCCGACGGTGCCCCCACCCAGCCGCTCTCCAGAGAGGCGCAGGCACATCGCGAGCCCAGGCAGTGAGAGAAACTCAAAATCCAAAGCGCAGCTTCGGCTCAGTGCGCCCGGCTTCGCACCTCCACCAAGTCAGCCGTCCCAGGTCAATCCCCTGTCTCGACCCCAACTTGCCTTGGACCCTCAGTCAAAACCTGTTGTCCTCATCTGTGTGGTGTGGGTCTATTTCCAGACCCTCTGTTCTGCTGCATTGATCGGTTTGTCTGTCTTTCCACCCATACCGCAGGACCTTAGGTACTGGAGTAAGTCTTGAAATCAGGCGGCATGAGTCCCGCTTCGCTCTCCTCTCTCCCAGTCACTTTGGCTGATTCCATCCTTCACATTTTCACATTTTCATCTGAATTTTACATTCACTTTGTCGATTTCTACCAAAAAAACAAAACCCACTTGCTGAAATTTTGATTGACATTGACAATTTTAGGAGAGCCGACATTCTAACGGATTTTTAAATTGAGATGCAATTTACAGACCATAAAATTCCTCACTTGGAAGTGGAAA
>JAJEJO010000668.1:342561-386572 GCA_020662805.1 Glaucomys volans | reverse complement strand
GGGTTGTCGGGCTGATCGGTTCATCTGTGGATGCTGAACCCCAGTACCTCCGAAAGCGGCAACGTTTGGAGATAGAGTTGTTACAGAGACAATAGAGTTAAAACTAGGTTGTTAAAGCCACATGGCCGACGGTGCCCCCACCCAGCCGCTCTCCAGAGGGGCGCAGGCACATCGCGAGCCCAGGCAGTGAGAGAAACTCAAAATCCAAAGCGCAGCTTCGGCTCAGTGCGCCCGGCTTCGCACCTCCACCAAGTCAGCCGTCCCAGGTCAATCCCCTGTCTCGACCCCAACTTGCCTTGGACCCTCAGTCGAAACCTGTTGTCCTCATCTGTGTGGTGTGGGTCTATTTCCAGACCCTCTGTTCTGCCGCATTGATCGGTTTGTCTGTCTTTCCATCCATACCGCAGGACCTTAGGTACTGGAGTAAGTCTTGAAATCAGGCGGCGTGAGTCCCGCTTCGCTCTCCTCTCTCCCAGTCACTTTGGCTGATTCCATCCTTCACATTTTCACATTTTCATCTGAATTTTACATTCACTTTGTCGATTTCTACCAAAAAAACAAAACCCACTTGCTGAAATTTTGATTGACATTGACAATTTTAGGAGAGCCGACATTCTAACGGATTTTTAAATTGAGATGCAATTTACAGACCATAAAATTCCTCACTTGGAAGTGGAAAACTGAGTGGGTTTTAGTATGTTCACAACCACCACCACCACAGAACATTTTTATCACACACACTCAAAAATAAACCCCTCGTGCCCATTAGCAGCCCCTCTCAGTCCCTCCCCCACCCCAGTCCCTGGCAGCCGCTAATCTGCTTTCAGTCCCCACGAATTTGTCTGTTCTGGACGTTTCATAGAAATGGCATCGTCAGACACGGTCTTTGCGTTTGGCTTCTTTCACTGAGCAAATGTTTTCAAGCTTCATCCAGGTGGAAGCAGACATCTTCACAGCTTGAGTTGTCACCGAATTACTCTGCAGACACTGCTCTTCCGAATAAATCCCCTGAAACCAGCTTTTAAAACATATATATTTGCTTATTCGTCCTCAGAGTAAACCACGGGATTAGCCTCCAGTTAGCTGGCGATGGCTGGCCGGAGTTTGTGTGAACATCCAGCTGCAGAGCTGATGGCAAACTCGGAGGTGGTGCCCGGAGGCCAACTTGGCACTCAGAGGCGTCCGTGTCCTCCGTACGTGAGCGGTGCTGCAGGATCTGGGAGCTTTCACAGAGGAAGTCCTTAAAATAATCAGCCACCTGGCATCACCCGCCCCTCTGCGGACAAGGGAGGGGCAGGCCGAGAGGGAGCCTCTTCTCCTGGACCCATGGTGTCCACCACCCACACAGGGCCCCGAGCCCCACCCCCCTTCGCCTTCCTGCCCCAGTCTATCCCTTGCTAGATGACCCTAGCGAGCTTACCCAGTTTTCTGGGGAACAAACCCAGAGTGTCCACCATGAGACCCGAGCTCCGCCCCCTCTGGACATCCCTCCCACCCACATGGCCAACTGCATCCAGTTTCCTGGGGACTATTTTGGGTTTCAGCACCGCCTGGGAACACTCAGTCCCAGGCAACCCCAGAGTGCCCACTGCCTCTCACTTCCCGCCCTTCTCCTTCACCAAGCAACCAATCAATAAAATGAGATAGAATGAAACATAAAACCAAGAGCAAGATTTGGTTAAACCAGGATTTCCTCTCCCCTCTGGCCTGTCCCCCGGGTGGGACACAGAAGTCGCAGGCAGCACCATCTCTCTGTCCTCTGTCCAAGGCCAGCCATGCCTCTTTGCCGCTGTGACCTCCCAGGGCCCAGCGCTGACCCTCAGCCCTGCACACGGTAAGGCCTGAGGCGCAGCCGGCAGCAGCCGTGGCTCTGGCTGCCAGATGGCCGATCGCGCCTCTGGTTATGATTAGGTGGCAGACGGCACTCGGAACCGAGCGAGCCGATGATGAAAGCGGTGAGGAGAACATTGTTATACGACTTTTCATAGTTTCCCAAGTAAATATTACACTCACTGCTGCTTGGATTACTAAGGCCTTGGAAGCGAGGCCTGCAATCTGTTCCCAAACAGACTCCTGGTTTTCTCCCTGTCACCTAGGCGCTGGGCCTTGTTGTTAGATTGTTTTGCTGGGCTCGCCGGTGCTCGCGGCTCAGTACATTCCCTCAGAGTGATCTCCTGGCACCTCCCGAGCCTGGATTCTGTGGCCACCTCATTTCCCAGCTCCTTCACACCAGCTCCTGATCCAGCAGGCAACTTGCCCCAGGCAGGTGACCCCAAGGTCCCCCGGTACAGCTGCGAGAGCTGGAGCCCTGCCAAGCCTCTCCAGGGAGACTGCTCTGACCGGGCCCGTTCAGGTAGAAGACAGGGACCTGCAGACCTGCCACCTCCAGGCCCTACTGGGCAGCACTTAACCCTGCCACGGCGAGAGGGTGCCCGGCCTGGGACTCGGGTCCCCACGCTCTTCATTCCCGCTGTGAAATCTAGCAAACAGATGGTTTGGGTTAGAGAAAATATGCAGTCAGCCTTATTAAAAAGAGAAAAGAAGGAGCAGAAGAATGAGAGGCAGAGAGGGACGGGGACTCGGGAGGCTTGGACAACAGCAAGCCAGCGCCGCTCTCCGCGTGCCTCGGGCTGGGGTCATGTCATCCTCTCCATGTCCCCGTGTCCCAAACAAAGCCCAGATAGAGCCCTCACAGGTGGAGAGCCACCCCACCCCGTCCCCTTTCCTATGCCCAGTCCGAACAGGCATGTGACATTCTGATGAGTTTGGTGGCACTTGGGGTCAGAGGAAGCATTTGTGGGCCATCTTTTGAGAAGGCTGGTCACACAGCTGATGACCACGGAGATGGTGGGGAAGGGAAGACCAGCCACCTCTGAGATCTTTCTGGAATAAGAGACACCAAGATGGTGAATTTCCTGCAGGGACCTGGTTGTGAACCTGGTGGTGACCTCAGCCAGAACGGAGCTGCCATTTCACCTGGGCCCTAGCAGGCTTCCCTCCAGGCTCCTGATTGGATGTGGCCTGAGAGCGAGAGCAGGGAGGGGGTAAAGATGCCTCCTCCACACCAGCAGAACCCGCTTCCCTCCCTCAGCGTCTCCTGGAGGAGAAAGACCAGGGCCGGGATTCAGTGCAGGACCCGAGTGGAGCCCAGAGGGGAAGGGAGGACGTCCTGCTTCCGAGACGGAGAAGCCCAGCACCCTAAAGAAGCCAGGGCCACATTCAAGGATCTAGATAAAGCAAGAGGGCAAGGCACCCGGAGCAAAGGGCCTCCCACGGACGGCCAGAGGCCTCTGCCTCTTCTGCTCTGCCTACCGCAGCCCTGACAGAAGCCAGAAGAGGGGCACCAAGGAGAGGGGAGGGAGGCCTCGAGGCCCACAGGAGGCAGAGTCCTTCAAGACCACCCCAAAGCAGGGGAATTGCTTAAGGTGACCCCCTGGGGTGTGGCCCACCCCTGTGCCTGGTGGTAACGCTCAGAGGGAGTCTGCCATGAAGCGTGTGCAGAAATCAAGAGTGAGCTCCAGAAGATTCCATATGCCATTTGTCCTTATGTTTTTAAAAAGTATTACATGATGGTTGGACCTAGTAGTATTCATAATAGTCCAATCAGGGCTTGGGTTTTGCAGTCTTTGTTTCTTCCATTCATCTTCTCAATTGATCGTTGACATTGCCTCTACTGAGGCACGTGGCCACCGTGGGCTGCAGGGTTGAAAGCTGGCCTTCGAGGTAGGTAGTCTGCCACCAAGCCCCGCCCCCTCCCCAACCCTGCACAGGAAGAGTGGGACCCATGCCCTGCAGGTGCCACAGAAGCCTGGGGGTGTGGCAGAGGTGTTGACCTGGCAGCCAGGAGCCCAGGCCCCGCCAGGGACACAGGGACACACCATGCCAGGGCTGCTGGAACCCTAGCCCTGCACCAACCAGCCACCAAAATAGGAGCAACTGGCAGCAAAAGGACATCCTCTCAAGGGAATTGAGGGTGTCTGGGGCCCGGGACCTGGAGTCCCCCTGCTCTGCACGGCCCTCCTCTCTCTGTCCCTGACAGCAGCGGCTGCAGACCTAGGAAACCCGAGCTTCGCTGTGCAAGTAAAATGATGCCTTGCAAAGCAAGACCCCCACCCAAGTCCACAGGTCAGCTGACGCTGTGCACCCACATGTCGGGGGGGCTTGTGGAAATGCCTTTCCTCCCACTGTCCTCTCTTCCCTGAGCAGGAAGGAGCGAGACGGGGGACTCAAGCCGAAAAACGCTATTGGCTTCGACCCATCCAGGACAGAGTGTATGATTCCGTTTATACAAAGTACAAAAACAGCTCTGCTGGGAGAAGTTAGGGTACCGCTCACCCTGGGGGTCCAGCGGCGAGGCGGGAGGAGGGGGCTTCTGGGGGCTGGTGTGAGCTGACCCTTGATCCCGGTGCTAATTCAGAGTGTGCTCCTCTGGGAAAATACGGAGGGCTTGTGAGAACTGGACCCTTCACTGTGTGCACTCCACTTGTGACACTGAACTTCAGGAAGGAGTCTGAACTTCAGTAAGGAGTCTGGAAACAGCTCTAACCACACGGCAAAAGTAAAACATTAGCGTGGATCTCGTACAGCTCTGCTCTGCTTTTGTCAAAGCGCTCAGTCGTGGGGCCAGAGAAAAGAACAGTTACCCTGGAAGAGGAGCGGGAGTTGTTTTCTGGGTCACTGTTTTCCCAGGTGGGGGGGGCGGGAACCGTTGACTCATTTTCCTTGCCCCCCCCCCCATTGCCCTCATCCCCACCGTGTGGGGCTGGAGAGGGGCCAAGGGCCGGGAGATTTGCGCTGTTGCCTTGGTGATGCCTAAATATTGGCTTCAGGTTCTGATGGTAAAATAAATAAGCAGGAGCCTTGGGAGCTCCAGCTGGCCCTGCCCGCATTCCAGATCCCCAGTCAAGGTCCGTGGACCAAGTTGGCTCAAGTGTAGTGAAGCCTGTAACACTCTCCCTGGGGGCCAGAGGACAGGCTAGGGGCTGATGTGCCTCCGAGGCTCAAGGACCCTTGCTGGATGCTGGGCGTCCTGCCTCGAGAGGGCTCTTCTAGCATTCCAGCTCGCAGGCATCTGGCAAAAGTCAAAGTCCAGAGCCCGGGGAAGTTTTCCTTCGCCTCCAAAGCCCGGGTGGGCGTGGAGAGAGCCCAGAGAGCAAAACTGCAGCTGTCGCTGGCTGTCAGGAAGCAGAGCAAAGAAACCGAGCTGTGGGGGGCCGGGGAGAGAGCCCCGGGGGGGAGCGCTTGCCTCGGATGCACAAGGCCCTGGTTCCATCCCCAGCACCCCCCCCCAAAAAATAGAGTTGTTTCTAGGGTCCTGGAGCTCTGATGCATCCGCCACCAACCAGGAGCTGAGGAGCCGATTCCCTCGGCAGAACTGCAGGGTGAGGACCCTGGTCCAGGAAGCCAGCGGAACTTGGTCCAAGATGAATTCTCAGTTCCAAGCCAGGCTCGTGCCAAGATGCTCTTTGACCTGGAGGTGCATAGCAAGTCCTTAAACCCTCTGGGCCTCAGTTTCCCCATCTGTAAACGATTACTTTTATAGACGGAGGCAGGAGAGAATGGGACTCCAGCCCTGGGAACGGAGCCTCCGAAGCGGATCCCAGCGCGCTGTCCCTCGCAGCTGTGGCAGATGCGCAGCTAGTATTCCAGGGTTTACGACTCGGCTGCCCTCGGGGAAGTGGAAACTGTTTGCCTCGCCCCGAAAGTATCCAAATAATAAACCGCCACTGAAGTCTTGGCTCCAAGGGTCTGCTTGTCCTGCGGCGTGTGCAGGGGAGGGGAGCGCTGGAAAGGGTGGGCAGGGTGGGGTGGGGACAGCTCCCTCTGGGCCACGCTGAAGCCCTGGGCGGTGCTGGAGAGGCTGGAGAGGCCGGAGTGTTTGACAAGCAGCATGAGGTAAACCCTGTCCTCCCCTTGGGTGTGATGTGTCAGCGAGGCTGCAGTTGGCCTGCCCACCATGATTCATGGCAGGGAACATTCCTCCCAAGCCTCAGCCCTCAGCCTCCTGAGTCCTCTCCCTCTGGCTCTGTCCTCCAGGGGCTCCAGCCAGGAGGGCAGGATGAGACAAAGCACCCGCAGGTGCCCGTGAGAACCTGGAGTGCTCCCTTGACATATGGGTCCCCCCAGGGCCATCGGCTGCCCCTCGGAAGGCTTCTGGAGCTGCCCTGATGTCCCTCTTTGTGAGGCCCATGATGTCCCCAGGGAAGGCAGCACAGGGACCACGGTGAACGTTTATTGAGCACCTACTGCACAGAACAAACCGTCCTTGCACAAGGAGTTTTCCTTTCCCGAAATGAGGCTGCTATAACCAATTACCACAAACTGGGTGTCTTAAAACAACAACAGCAAAAAAAAAAAAAAAACCAGTTTCTTCCAGTTCAGGAGGCCAGAAGCACAAACTCAAGATGTTGGCAGGTCCAGGGTCCCAAGGCTCCAGGGGAGAAGTTTTCCGGTCTCTCTCAGCCTCTGTGACAGCCTGGCCGTGAACTGGGGCAGCATCCCTCCTCTCTGCCTCCGGCTTGGTGCGGCCTCCTCCCCCCTGTGTGTCTGCAACCTCCCCTCTTCTCGTAAGAACACCAGTTGTTGGATATAGGATCCACCCTAAATCCAGGATGATTTCATCTGGGGATCTTTAATCACATCTGCAAAGGCCTTATTTCCAAAAAGGGTCACATTCCAAGGACTCAAATTCTGGGGGCCCCTACAAGGGGCAGTCTTAGGATGTACCCCTTTTTACAGATGGTGACATTAGGGGCCAGTGAAGGGCAGTGTCCTCTCCAGAGTCCCTCGGCTGGTAGATGTGGGGTCAGGATGTGAAGCCAGGCCCCCAGGCCAGGATCCAGACCACACTCTCTGCCAGAACCCAATACCTGTGAGAATTTCCACCCTACAAGATCCAGGCAGGGCTGAAAATGGGGAAAATCCTGAGGCTTCTGAAGCAAAAAGTGGGTCCATATCCCAGCTATTCTCTAACTCCAGAGGGGGACAAACCCCCAATAGGAGTTTGTAAAAATCACTCTGAGATTCTGACCCAGTCGGCTAAGCAAATAAGGCCGTGAACTCCAGGCAATGCAATGCAGATGGGTGACGGTGGGCCCAGGACTAGGTCCTCCGAATCCCTGAAGCGCACCTGAGACGAGACCCAGGCTGCAGGTTAGCCCGTCTCAACTAAATGCGGGAGCAGAGCGCACCGCTTGGCCTGAGGGCCTAGACCCCGCATCCTGGCCAGAAGCACCCAGTGCCAGCAAGGCTGGAGACCCAAAGTCCTTGTCCCACCACAGCCAGTTCATACTGAGCAACCCAAAGAAGAGAGTTTCAAGTGAAACTCTGGTTCCAAAAGGAGACGGCGCAGGCTCCTGGGAGCCTGGGACCGCTCCTGGCTCTGCCCCACCCAGCAGTGCAGGAGGTGAGAGG
Organism: Glaucomys volans; assembly: GCA_020662805.1. NCBI lineage: Eukaryota > Metazoa > Chordata > Mammalia > Rodentia > Sciuridae > Glaucomys > Glaucomys volans. The sequence goes on along the minus strand of JAJEJO010000668.1, from coordinate 379,159 downwards.
CTCAGGTAGTGACTTGAGTCCTCGGTCACCTTCACACTCCAGTGTGAATAGCTCTTCCCTGAACAGTCTTTCTCCAGGAGGGGCCACTGAGCTTCCCAGTGCCAAGTGACGATGGAAATTTGGCACTCCACGCCCCCCCGTCGGTTAGAGCCACCTGGACCCTAAGTAGTGACAGACCCCTCCCCCCCAGAGCTGGGAGGCCAACAGGTAGCGCTGCTCGCAGTCCACCCACAGTGCCCATCAGAGCCTCGCCTCGGAACAAGATGTCCTTGGCACCTCGCTGGGGCTCACCCTACCAGGAATCATGAACACACAGGAATTTGCCTCTGGACAAAGCATCAGGCATTTCCATGGTCCCCAAAGTGGGTAGTGGCCCTGCCAGTGACCACACCCAGAACTACCCTGTACAGCAGCCTCTGGCTTAAACTCAGACCACTCTGGGTCCCAAACCCTCTGTTGAAGAAGAGAGAAAACAGGAAGAAAGGAAAGAAAGAAGAATTTACATTGCCTAAGGACCCTCAGGTGAGGAAGACCCCAGGATGCCAGGGCAGGGCAGGGGCTGAGGTGGAAGGGACAGCCCAGCCCCTGTTTCTTCATTTTATTTCTTATTGAGTTGAGATTCACTCCTGTAAAAGCCACCGTCCCTAAGTGAACACTCGGTGGCTTTTAATATGATTGGGAGGTCGTGTAATCTCCTTCATCAGCCCACAGGAAAACCACCCACCTGTTAAGCAGTCACGCCCCTGCCCTGCCCAGCCCCTAGCCACCTCCAGTCGGCCTCTGTCTCTACAGAGCTTCACGTTCTGGGCATTTCAGACACCTGCCCAGCACCCCGCCCCTCTGATCACAGACCCCTTACTTCACGTGGAGGAGATCTTTCCTCCTCTCCCCTCAATCCACATGGTTGCCCCATCCACTGCCTCCAAGTCTTGTAAGTCAATCTCTAGAATCAGTTCAGGGTGGAGGTGTGGGCAAGCCACCTTTCCCGCTTGAGAATGAAACCCGTACTGAGGAAAGCAGAGGCAAAGGAGAGGCCCAGTCCTCTGACATGAGCACCTGGATACAACTCTGCCTGAAGCAGACTGTCCTTGGACATTTCACCTTTGAAAGCCAAGGACGTCGTTCTGTACTTCGGCACTATGAACCAGGGTTTCTATAATCAAAAAAGATCTACTCAGGTCTTGGGGCAAAGATGACTCCAGTTTCCCCTGCCTTAGCTGCTCACTGGGCCTGTGCTCCTGCCTCTCATTCATTACCCCAGCTGCATGATTCTTCACACACACACACACACACACACACACCTTCCTGCCTCTGGGTCTTTGCTTTAGCCTCCTCTGCCTCAGCACCCAGCTGCTCCGCTTTCTCAGCCTTTGCTTCTTGACTCGCGCATCACCTCCTCCAAAAAGCCTCCCCCAAGTCCGTGCCCGCCCCCCAAGCTGGAGGACATGTCTCCAGTCTCCCCACGCCCCGTGTGTGGCTCGCACTCGCCCGCCTGTTGCTTTTAATTATCTGTCTGCGTCTCCCGTCTGCCCCCCACACTCCGGCGGAGTCTGTCTGGCCCGCCGCTGGCCCGCACAGCGCCTGGGCCTCAGTATGTGCTTGTTGAATGAATGAAGAAGTGAATGAGCAAACTAACGACGGGCCTGGAGCACTGCTTTAAAAGAGTGTATTTTCCAAGTTTTTCCCAAAGATAAAGAGTTTGAATTCGTGCCAGCAGGCTCTGTCCAGGCGACCAGCCAACTCCCGTCTCTCCTGTATCTGAAGATGCAATTTTTATTATTTCAGCCATCGGCCTTTGCCTCGGCCGAAGTTGGACTCTGGGCCCTCCCCCCCCGGGAGCCCCACCCTCCCTGGCCTCTTGGGCCAGCAGCAAATCTCAGGGTGCATGATCTGACCAGGCCTTTAGGCGCCACCCGAAGCCAGTCTGCTGCTTCTATAGCGGTCACATTCCTGTTTTCAAATGTGACAGCCCAGATGCTGTTAGGATCATCATCGCCACCCTTCCTTGCCAGGTAACTGATTTGGAGACCGGCCACGGCGGTGATGGCAGTCCTCTAGCCTGATCAGCCCCTCTGGGTGGCAGTGCAGATTTCAAAAGAGCTCGGGGGCACTGAGCTGGGTCACCCAGGGCTGCTGGAGGAAGACTCACAGCAGCCTTGACCCAAACTGTAGGCGAGATTAGCTGATTCCTGATCCCCAAGTGGGGTGATTCTGCAGTGGTGCCCCCACCAACCTGCCAGGCGGCAGAGGCATCCCTCTGGGGCCCCCACACCAGCTGTCAGGTGTCACTGCCCTGCTCCACTTGGCACTCAGCCCAGGGCTCCGCCAGAGAGAACTGCACTCCCTTCCCAGGCTGCCCTGGGGCCACCATTGCTGAGCGGCCTCTCCCAGCTCATCCTCTGGGAGCCGCCCTCCCTCTACCTCCCAGCTCCACGGGCACCTTCCACACCGCCACTCACTCTCCGGGCCCACCCTGAGGCCCACCCAGCTCCCAGTCACACCAGGCAGCCCCAGGGGACAGCTCTGGAACTGCCTCCGGCTTTGAAAATCCTCTGGGAATGACCACCAAGGTCGTTTCTCTGGGGTTCATTTTTCTAGAAACCGACTCTTAACCGGAGGAGGAGGGTGTTCCACGAACCGGTTCACATCTCTCCAGAGCCTCAGGAGCCAGGTGCTCTGCTGGGCACGAGGTAGTGCCCGTCCTACACCTGGGAGCAAGGCAGCCGGTGCTGAAAAGCACATTGAAACTCTGCTCTGGGGCCTGAAAGAGAACAAGCAGCCAGGGCTTCCTTTGTTTGGTTTATGTGACAAAAACTTAGAGAACACCCCCTGCCAGGCACCGCGCTGAGGACATGACCAACGCTAAGCCATTTGGTCCTGTAAAGGCCTTATGGGGGGCGCATCATTACACATTTGATAGAATGGGGGAAATGGGGGCCCAGAGAGGCGAAGGGTGACAGAGCCTCAGCCCAGAGCAGCTAAGTGACAAAGCGACACTTGTATCCCAGCAGTCCCTCTTGTATCCCCCAGGTCCCTCTTCTTAGCTACTGCCAAGGCTTTCTGTGCTGATGGTATTTCTCTGATGGCTTCTAAAGTCACCCTCTCAGGGGTTCAAGGAGTGAGTGTCCTTCCAGCCTGGTTGACCGGTCACAGGCATGTCTAGGGACCTAAGAGCTTATTAGGGACTCTGGACCCCCTGCTTATCCAGCCGATGCTGAGGCCAGAGGGCAGCCAAGCCCGCGGGCTGCAGGGGAGCTGCGAACTCCTCAGCTGGACCGGTGTCTCTGTCCACAGGCCTTCCAGGAACAGCCCCCAGGACTAGTGTCCCCTGTAGGAGGGCAATGGAAGGTGGCCTCCCCTGTCGGGAAAACAAAGTCTGACACCGGCCTGTGATGGAGCTGCTTGTTACTGGAGGGCAAAGCAAACAGCAAAACCAGGTCTAGGTAAAGGACATGCTCTCTCTACCAGTGAGAGGGAGTGACACACAGGAGGGAACCAGGAGTTTCCTTCCCGGCTAGGAGCACAGGGAACAGCAGGCCAGGAGGAATGTTCCGGGCTGGCCCCACGTGGCCCAGAGGGTTGGAAAGGGGGCCAGGCCTGGCCTTGGAGATCACTGGCTCCCTCGTGACTGCTGACTCTGCTCCTGGGAAGAGAACAGGTGAAATTCTAGAATCAGGAGTGGCTCATGCTGCAGCTGCTCTCTGCCCTCAGACAGAGGCAACTCCCCTCCCAGGGTGGAAGCTTTTCCAGGGCCCGTTTCCACCTGTCCTGGCCACCCCTGGCCTAGTGGCCACCACCCTCAGGATCAAATTCAAACACAGTTTCCCCATGTCTGCCAGGGATCCCTGGCACCCCACCACCATGGGTCCCATCTAAATCTGCAATCCTCAGTCGCACCTCTCTTGTAGGTTCTGGAATATTCTTTCTCCTCCCTTTCTAACACTTGATTATTTTTTAAGACTCAGTTCCAGTGTCCCAAGCTCCAGGAACCCTCTCTCAACACCCAGTAGAGTTTGGATGTTCTTCCACGTCTGAGCCACCATAACTAAGCCCAGTGGACCTGCGGTCCTGTCTGTTGGTGGCACCACACTCCTGTTCTCCTTTGTTGGACCGGAGTCTCCCTGAGGGTAGAAATGGGCCTTTCCCTGTCCTGCCCCAGGGCCGGGAACATGGGAGATGCTTGAGAAATGCTTATGGGAATCATATGTCCATCCCACAGCTTCTCCCACCTTTCTCCTCCTCCTCCTCCTCTTGCTCCCCTGCCTCCTCCAGCTCTCCTCCCCTCTCTCTCCAGAGCTCAGGCCCAGGAGTCCTCTTCGTTCCCCTCCACAGCCTCCATGAGTGCACCCCCAATCAGGGCTTCAACACCTCCGTGTGGGGACAACTGCCAAATTTTTATGTCCAGTTCCAATCAGTCCTGTGAACCCCAGATCTGAAATGCTTCTGCCCACCCTTGAAGTCAGTTTCAGCTAACAACAGTGGATAAAGAAAGTAATAGACATGGAACCGTCCTTGAAGATGCTGGACTAATCGGAGATGTGGAAGCCTCCGGACCCCATGAGACAGAGGGATGCCATAAATGGAAGAAACCAGCCCAAAAGGTCAGCTCACAAGTCTGCTCAGCGTGGAGAGCAGGCGGGAAGCCCACTGGTGTTCACCCCTGGGATTCCGAGAGCAGCCCCTCACCTGGTCCCTCGTGCAGTCCTCACTCCTGGTAGGAAAGATGCTCTCTGGCAATTGGATCGTCTGCTGTTTGTGTCATCCCTGGAGGGAGCAGGGAGCAGGCTTGCTGGCCTTCCCTAAGCTCTCCTGCAGCCCATGCCGATGGGCCAGCGCCCTGTCCACAGCCGGGAAGGCCTGGGCTGCAAATCCACACCAGCCTTTCCAAATCAACTTGTGAAAGAGGCAAATGGCCTGGAGGTGAGATGTCCACCCTGGGGCGGGGAGCTAGCCACTGCCCTCAGAACAGCTCCTGAGCCCTTGATCTTGCAAAGCTCCAGCTCTGTCAAGCACCAGCGTTTCCCGGTCCTGGGAGGCCATGACTCTCCTTGGCAGGCTTTCTGCCCAGAGATCACCTTGAACCTCTCCTGCCACTTCCCTCCACAGCATCACTCCATCGCTCCTCCTTCCATCCCTGCAGACTCTCCTCCACGTCTCCTGCCATCCGGGGCCCTTCATTCCTGCAGCTCGAACCCAGGACTCCCCAGATCTACCCTGAGGCCAAGCCGTCCTCTCCTCTGGCCCGACCTCGGCTCTCTGCCTCTTCATCACTTTTTACAGCCTTTTCTCCACAGCGCTCCCACAGTCCGTGAGCTCCACGTGGGAAGAGCTCAGAGAAAATCCCCCTGATAAGACGTGGCCTCTTTCTCTTTCTTTCAACACAAGCACCTCTCATCAGCCTGATGACAGACATGATGTGGGCCAGACGGGAGTATCTGCCCGTGAGGGTGGCCGCCGGGAGCCTGCGTCCAGGGTGGGTTTCTCCTCCTCCTGGCCTGCTTTCCTGCCCTCTCTGGATCCTCTTCGTCAAAACGAAAGAGGACACTGCTTCCTGTTCAATCTGTTTCTGCCTTAAGTGTGTTCAATCCAAAGAGCAAAGGTCCTGCAGGGGCCTGTGGAGTCCTGGGCCCTCCCTCACCCCCTGCTGTGGTCACTCGGGCATCCTGGGGCTTCTGTGAATGTCAGCCGAGCATCTACCACATGGCAGTTACCACCAGGGGCCTCTGTCATATTATCTCATTGCATCCAAAAAGCCATTTCTGGCTCCATGGTTTCCTATATAGGGAAGTGGATACAGGCTCTGGGTGGGGAAGTGGACACGGGTTCTGGTGGGGAAGTGGACACAGGTTCTGGGTGGGGAAGTAATGAACCTTGGCCATCTGGTCAGGAAATAGCAAGACTGAGACTCAAACCCAAGGCCTTACCCTTCCTGTGAAACTCACCATCCCTCAGAGCTGTGCCTGATCCACACGGGATGGGGCTGGTCATCCAGCAATGAGGGAGTTGGACTCCAGTCCTCCAGAAGGAACAGTGAAGAGCTCCTGGCCTCCGGTGCAGGCTGAGCAAATTCCACTCTTCCCAGGAAGGGCACGCACACTGGTGCTTACAGAGATGCAAACGAAGCACAAGTCGCAATCTGGGCCATGGAGCTTCCTGTGCAATTTCTATTTTGTTCTTTCAGGTAAGACTTTACATTATCCCTTTAAAATTGAACAAATCCAACAAAAACACGTACACATACACAGATGTTCATCCCAGCCCTGGTCACAAGAGCCAAGAGGTAGAGACAAGCCCAACACCCACCAACTGAATCAACGATGGACGGATAAAGACAATGTGGGCTATCGTACAATGGAATGTCACTCAGCCACAAAAAGGAATGAAGTTCTAATACATAATGCTAAGCATGACTGAGCCCTGAAGGAACCGTGCTAAGTGCAGAAATCAACCAGAGGACACCCAGGGACACCCCATGACTCAAGACTCCACAGAGACAGCAGATCAGCACGACCTGCCACCAGGGACAGGAGGCAGGAGGGAATGAGTGACTTCTGAGTGGGGACATTTCATTTTGGGGGAATGAAAAAGTTCTGGAACTAGATAGAGGTGGTCACCCATCATTGCAAATGTGTTTAAGGACATCAAATTTTACACTTTAAAATGACCCAAGTGGTAATTTTCATGTCATGAATTTCATCACAATAACAATTAAACCAGGCTCCAGTCTGGCATCGCAGACCTCCCCCGATTTAAGCTGATGCCCTGGACCCCGTGCTTGGATAAGGTGGCCAAAGCACTTGAACCTGCCTTGGGTGGGCTCAGTCACTGCCTCCAAGCCGATGATGGAGACTCAGGCAGTTTCCCTCCTGCAATGGTGGAACTAGACTCCGAGTCCTGCTGAATAGAGAATACAGCGTCTGAGACTTACTTCAAAACAACTTGAGACGGGAGTGGGGAACAGTGAACAGGTGTAGGTGAAGCAAGATTGGCTGTGATTGGCAGAAGCTGGGTGACGAGCATGTGGAGGTGCAAGACATCACTCTATCCACTGTGTATGTGCTTAAAATTCTTCATAATAAAAATGAAAATGATACACTCTGTATTAAAAAATCATTTTGAAAATATAGAAAAATTCAAGGAATGTAATAACCATGTGCAATACCACCACTTGGAGATGATTCCTGGCAGAGTTTTTTTGGGGTTTTTTTTTGTTTGTTTGCTTGTTTTTGCTAAATCTCCCCCATTTTTCCATATGTATATGCAAGTCATATTTTTAATAATGTGCTTTGTAACTTTTTCTTCTAATTGTGGTAAGATGCACCATAACATTACCATCTTGGGTTTGGTTTGGGCTTAGGTTTTTGGCGGTGCCTGGATAGAACTCCAGGCTCACACGTGCTGGGCAGCACTCCACCGCTGTGCCACCCTGCAGGCCGGCAATTCCCATCTGCACCATTTTTAAGTTCTGTCCAGCCGAGCACGTTCAATGGTGGTGCAGCCAACCCACCATCCGGCTCCAGAACTTGGTTCATCTTGCAAAACTGACTCCACCCCATTGAACACTGCCTCCTGTGCTCCCTCTGCAACCCCTGATCCCGCCGTCCCGCTGTCTGTCTCTGTGGACTTGACCACCCTGCACACCTCAGATGAAGGGAATCAGTGCCTGGCTGATTCCACAGCAGAAGGTGCCCGAGGTCCATCTGTGCGGCAGCCTGGGTCAGTGCCCCCTGCCCTACAGTGCTGAATGCCAGGCCATCATGTGCACACGCCATGTGTCCCTAGCCTCTGAGACTCCATGTCCACAGTAGCTGGCTTGGCCATCAGAAGCCACCTTATTCTTCCTCCCACTAATCACGATCATCCTCTTCTCGTCTCCCTGTCCCGTACCTTGGCACCGTGGTCCCCGCTGCTCATTCTCCCGGGCCACCCTCCTCCGCTCACCCGCACACAATGAGGTGGATCTAGAAAACCAAATCTCTTTGGCTCGGCAGGTGACACCTGTCCAGACTCTCCTTTCATCTTCCTAAGTTTCCATTGTTTGCCTGCCCTTCCTGGAAGTGCTAATGGGCTCTTGAGGAACCATGGTGGGAAGTTCCAGAGAGACCCAGAGGGGTGATTCCTGCTTCATTTCAAACTCATACTCCTCAGAATGTGCGATTTCAAAGCCAGGGATGTTGGTGGGGATGCACTCTGATCCCGGGCAGGGTCATGGCTTCACACGAGCCATCCATGTGTGTTCCTGTGGCCGTTGTCACCGGTCCCACACACAGGGTGGCTCAGAGTCCAAAATCAAGATGTGGCAGGGTTGGTTCCTTCTGGAGTTCGAGAGGGAGAATCCACGCGTGCTCTGGCCCACCACCGACGGCTGCCGGCAGCTCTTGGCTGTCCTTGGCTGGATGCACGGCTGCCGTCACTGCCTGTCCTCACACCTGTCTCCTGTCCTCTTCCTCTGGGTCTGTGTCCCTTCTCCTCTCATAAGGATGCTGGTCCCATCAATTAAGGACCACACTACTCCAGTACGGCTTCATCTTAACCGATCACAAAAACTAAGACTTTCATTCCAAATAAGGCCATGTCATGAGGTCCCAGGAAGTCCCCTCTGAATTTGGGGAGCACTCTAGTCAATCTGGTACACTGTGTGAGTGGACCGGACCTTCACGGCTGCTCTCTGCTGATGGAGGACGAGGGACCAACTGCTGGGGAGAGGCCCGCAGCCCAGGCTTTCTGACTGACAGGAAGGGACAGAAGTCCCCTCTGTCCACCGGTCCCAGGCACGTGTCCTGACCACTCCTGTGTGCCAGACACTGTCCCAGACACTTGGAAAACAGCCACTCATCCACCCACCCAAACAAACAGGCCCCACCCTTGGGGGGCTTCTGCTCTGCCCTGAACCTGGAAGCCATGGGAGGGCTGGGGTGCTGAGGGTAAGCCTCAGTCTGGGAAGATCAGAGACCGGGGCAGGAGGTCAGGGGCGCCGGGGGCAGAGGATGGCACAGAGGCAGCTGGGATTCCAGATGCAGTGGTCAGCGTGGGCCTTGTTGAGAAGGTGGCTCTGGCCACGCACTGAGGAGGGGAGGGAACAGCATGCATTCACCTGGGAAGGGTGTCCAGCAGCAGGGCAGCCAGAGCACCTGGAGGCTGGCACCCACGGGGCCTTGGAGGCCAGCACGGGGGTGAGCAAGGTGTGGCGACCAGGCCCTGACGTCCAAATAGTAAGGATGGGGCATTAGGATCCGGATGCTGCGGAGCAGATGACCACAGGCCCAGTGGCTTATTCTCAGCTTTCTGAAGGTCAGAAATGGGTCCTCCAAGGGCCAAACCCCAGGGGCTGGGCTAGGCTGCTTCCTCCAGGAAGGAGCCGGCTCCCCACCTCTGCCTCATGGCACAGCCAGGGTCCCCACCACGTCCCTGCGGTCACATCACCGTCTCTCCCAGAGCTAAATCTCCCTCTGCCTCCCTCTTCTAAAGACTCTGGGGCCGCCAGGCGTGGTGGCGCACGCCTGTAATCCCAGCATTTGGGAGGCTGAGTTAGGAGGATCACAAGTTCAAAGCCAGCCTCAGCAATTTAGCGAGGCCCTAAGCAACTCAGTGAGAACCTGTCTCTAAATAAAATACAAAATAGGGCTGGGGATGTGGCTCAGTGGCCAAGTGCCCCTGAGTTCAATCCCTGGTTCCAAAAAAAAAAAACCAGACTCTGTGGCCACAGTTAAGATCCACTGGGTAATCCAGAATAATCTCCCACCCGAGACCCTTTGTCACGTCTGCAGAAGTCGCTTTGCCACACGAGGCAGCGCACTCACGGGTTCTGGGATGGGCCCTGGGGGTCTCCGGAGGGGGCCACATTCAGCCCACCAGGAGGGCTCAGCCCTGAAGGGGCCTGAGAGCCTGCTGCCCTCCTCAGCTTATCCTCTGAAGGCCCCAGGAGGTTCTGAGCAGATGGGGACAAGAGCCAACGAGTGCTTTTAAAGGCTCGCTCTGGCAGCTGTGGGGAGAACAGTCCAGCAGGGCAAAGGGTCACAGGTTCTGAGAGGTGGGGGTGGCCGGGAGCTGGAACACCTGGGGGTAGAGCCTACGGCACTGCCTGGCAGACTGGCCGGGGACCCAACAGCACCCGCCCGAGTGGCGGGCAGGATGCAGTTGCTGACAGCAGGGTCAGAAGTCTGGGAGGAGCAGGCCCCCTGGAGGGTGGGCAGCATCGCAGAAGTTAGGTGAGCTTCCCAGTGGGTCTCCTGTGGCGAGGTTGAGGGGAGGGGGTGGCTGGACATGGAGTCCTGGAGTCCACAGTCAGGGGACAGTGGGGCTGGACTAATGGCTGGAGGGTGACAAAGGCCTGTAACCCACCGAGAACCCCTGGAGAGAGGCCAGGAGAGAAGGCGCTCCAGGACTGAGCACTGGTGAGCTGGAGAGGCCATAGAGCGAGGACAGACAGGAGGCTGAGTCCCAGAAGCAAGGGAGACAGAAGAAGGAAGCCTGGGAAGTGGAGCAGGATGAGGACAGAGGCGAGGGCACCAATGACAGGGACAACAGTCACCACAGTGTGGCACTGAGGGCCCCGGTCTTGCTCTTCCCACAGTTCCTAGAATGAACCCTCAGACACCCACCACCTCCCTGGCGGAGAGATGGCTCCCGGTTCCAGCCTTGTTTTTCCTCATCATTTTAGCCATTCTAAAGTGTTTTACCTGCTGGTTTTTAACATATTCCCAATGTTGTGCAACCAGCGCCACCATCCAAGTCCAACCCCATCCTTACAGCAGCCACCCCCAATTCACTGGGTAAACACAGGCAAACATTGCTGTAATACAATACCAAAGGCTGGATGTTTTATAAAGAAAAGAGGTTCATTTAGCTCACAGTTTAGGGGGCCAAGAGTCCAAGATTGAGCAGCCCCCTTGTATCAGGTTCTGGTAAGGCTTCCATTGGTTGTGTCACATCATGGTGGATAGAATCACGGTGCGAGTGGAAGACATCACCTGCAAGACAGGAATCCAGAGTGGGGAGGACCAATCTTCACTCTTTCCTCCAGGGAACCACCCACTCACGGTCCTGGTCTGACCTTGGGTTGCACACAGGCAGGCACACAGGCGTGCTGGCAGGATGCAATCAACTGCGTGGACCACGATACTCTAGGGACTGCTTTTGGAAGAGCCAGTCTGGTTGGGGCAGTCCCCAGACCCGCATGGCAGTCTGCAGCGCCCCGAAAAGGGGCCAGAGGCCCAGGGTCCTCTGTGCTTTCAGGTCCAGGGAACGTGCAGCACAGAGAAATCTAGAGACGAAGGTGACTGGTCTTTCCCCAGGGCCGTGGGCAGTTGGGGGACAAGGAAAGGATGCCGACTAAGCCCGCCTGGTTTCTTTCAGACAGAGGGGACAGTTTCACAGGCACCTGTGAACATACTGAAGGTCACTGAATTGCAGACTTTAGGTGGGTGGAAGGCATCGAATGACAGCTTGGGTGCGGCTTTGCAGAGGTGGGGGATGTGGGGGAGAGAGAGAGAGAGAGATTGGAGGAACTGGTACAGAAACCAAAGAAAGCCCCCTGAAGGACACCTGGATAAGAAAGCAACAGAAGGTCCAGCGTCCCTGCGTGCGGTTCCGCCAGCCTTCCTGCGCTCGTGGCCCTGGCCTTCGCCTCATGCGCAGCGCAAGTCTGCGTGCAAGCTTCCCGTGGAGGCGTCTGACATCTCAGCAGATCCCAAAAGGAGCTCAGGAGGGCCAGCCCGTGTGTCCCGCCGAGGGTCCTCGCTCGGGTAGCGTGGTCTCGGGCGCCCCCTGGCGGGCCCCGAAGGAGTCTGGAGGGAGCTGGCCGCCGCACAGTCCCTGGGGCACCTGGGACCAGAAAAAAATCAGTCTTAGCTCTCGCGCGATCCCTTTTTAATTTTTATTTTTTGGTACCAGGGATTGAATCCAGAGGTGCTTAACCACTGACTCACATCCCCAGCCCTTTATTTTTTTTGGTACTGGGGATTGAACCCAGGGGCACTTGGTCACTGAGCCACATCCCCAGCCCTATTTTGTATTTTATTTAGAGACAGGGTCTCACTGAGTTGCTTAGGGCCTCACTAAGTTGCTGAGGCTGGCTTTGAACTCACGATCCTCCTGTCTCAGCCTCCCAAGTGCTGGAATTACAGGCACGTGCCACCATTTCCAGCTCCCAGCCCTTTTTTACACTTCATTTAGAAGAGACAGTCTTGCTGGGTGGCTTAGGGCCTCACTAAGTTGCTGAGGCTGGGTTTGAACTCATGATCCTCCTGCCTCAGCCTCCCAGGCCGCTGGCATTACAGGAGTGCGCCACCGCGCCTGTCTTCCCTTTTTAATTTTTAAGAATTTCATATTATAGGAAATTTCAAATATATAACAGAAGGCTCATCTCATGAATAATTACCAAAACGTGGTCAATTTCATTTCACCATGACCTCCACTAAGCTATTATAAAGCAAATTCCAGAGAGCTTTCTAGTCCATCTAAATTTTCGTGCATGCATAAAAGGTAAGGACTCTTTAACATCACCACAATGCTGTTATTACACCCCAAAATTTTTTTTCAATATCATCAATAGTCTTAGCAATTCCAAAAAAAAATTAACAGTTTGAATTGGTATCCACTCGGATTGATCTGCCACTTGAATCTTTTTACCTCTGGTTTTCTGTTCAACCTTTTTTTTTTTTTTTTTTTTTTTTTTGAACCCGGGATTTAAGCCCGGGGCCCCCCCCCACTGAGCCACATCCCCAGCCCTATTTTGTATTTTATTTAGAGACAGGGTCTCACTGAGTTGCTTAGGGCCTCGCTAAGTTGCTGAGGCTGGCTTTGAACTCGCAGTCCTCCTGCCTCAGCCTCCCAAGTGCTGGGATTACAGGCGTGCGCCACTGCGCCCGGCTCAACTTTTTTTTTACTTTCAATTATTTGTTGAAGAAACCTGCTTTCCTATTTTAACTCATAACTCAGCTTTGCAAGTGCCTGGGATCGCAGCCCCTTAAGGAACAGAGGGCGCCGACACATGCTGACCATTCTGTGGCCGGAGCTACGTGGGCTTTATGTGTCTTTCTGTCCCAGTGTCCCCAGCCTTCTGTGCTTCTATTACATTTTTTTTTTTTGTAGTCATACACGCACCTGATATCTTTATTTTTTTTTTTTATGTGGCGCTGAGGATCGACCCCAGGGCCTCACCCATGCTAGGCAAGCACTCTGCCACCCAGCCCCAACCCAGCCTCAGCTCTGTTACTTTCATCATAGAAAAACAAATATTTTTTAAGAAAGAAAATGCACCAGAGACCCCATCAGGGAAAAATGAAGATGATTCTCCTTCAAACAACCAGAACCTAAAATTTTTCCCAAGTTCCTCTAGGATTTTGGAGCTCTTTAAGAAGGACTGTAATGATTCTATCGTGGGAAGCAGCACAATGAGCGTGGGAGTCCAGGTGAGGGCGGGTGACGCCCCACGCGGCCTGTGACCTCACTTGCCCCTTCGCTTGACCGCAGTGAGTCCTGAAAGCCCTTGACACCCCCCACCTCAACTGGCCACGCCTCTTCCACCAGCTCAGATGCCCTCCAGGGCTCCTTCTAGAACATTCTGCCAGGGTCCAGCCCTGATCGCCCATCACGAAGCCTGTCTGCTGGCAGCCCCTGGATTTCCAGGGGGACATCAGTGCTGTTAAACTTACAGACTGTGTCCCTCTTGGATGTCCCTTTGGGCCATCTTGGCCTTCTGAGCAGACACACGTGGCTCAAGTGCCCTGATTCACGGCCGGCTTGCGTCCACAATGAAACTGCAGACAGACATGGATGCCTCTGCGTCTGGGCTCCAACCCCGAGGTTCCCACACACCCACCAGCTGTGCTGCTGGCTCCATCCGGCTTCGGGCCATGCTGCCAGCGTGCCACTCACCTCCAGGGTCCAGTCACACTCAGTGTCCTGCGGTCAGCACCTCCACGAAGGTGGGGGCCGGGAATCCTCCAGGAGAGGGGGCAGGAGTGGCCGCTCACTGGCTGGGGCTGGGTTCATTCCCTGAAGGATGCCCCTGGCCTTCTGAGCACAGAACCAGAAAATACAACAGAGAGATGTTGCTGGGGTGGCAGCTCAGGACCCTCAGGGCGAGCAGCCTGGACCCTCAGGGCGAGCAGCCTGGAAGAAACGCGCAGCCGCCTCTGGGGACGTTTAACTAGTGACCCTCCAAGCCTGTGACCCTCCAAGCCCGTGGCCCGTATGGCAACCTCGGAGGCCAGAGCAGCCCAGTCCCAGGCAGCGTCTCAGGGCAGCCACTCCTCCCACAGCCACCAGGGGACACAGATGCCAGCAGGAGACGCAGGGAAACATCACGGCCTCCTCACTAGGGGACAACGGTGCTATCCCAGTGGCACCCCTGCAGTGGGGGAAACAACCCCACTGGGCAGACTCCCCGGGCTCCCAGCCGGCAGATGACGGGGTCAGTCCACAGCCACCCCGCCCAGGGGAGGCCGACCACCAGCCCTTGCTGGTCACAGTCCCCTCCCCCGTCCCAGGTCCTTCTCCCAGGGCCTCCACGCCTCCACCCCAGGGCCAGGGCTGGGGGCCTCCCGCGGGGCTTGGCTAAGAGCGCAGCTTGGGTGAAGCAGACCACGTTTCACAGCCCAGCGGAGCAGAAGGTGCAGGGCCCAGCTTCCCGCTCCCCCACCATCAGGGCCCTCCAGGGGAGTGGCCCGCCATCACAGTTAGAGCCCACCTTGACACCCCTTGTCACCCAAAGGCCATGGGTTATTAGGGTTCCCGCCCCAGAGCCATTCCATGGGATTGCACAAGCGCAGTGAGGCGGGCACCTCACAGAATCAGAGGTGCGTTCAGTGCCCCCCAAATCCTCTGTGTCCTGACCCCCAACTCCTGGCAGCCCCTGAGCTTCCTGCTGCCGTGCTTTGCCTTACTATCCCATGGTCCGTGTGAGCCGGGTCCCCTGTCCCTCCGCCCACGGGCAGACCTCGGTGCCTCCCATCCAGCCTGCTGTGAAGGCCGGCCTCCATCTCCCTGCCTCGCTGGAGTGGCGTCAGGAGCCCGCCGTGCCCCAGGGCGGTTGGCCTCCAGCAGGGTTGGTGCCCTGGTGCTGAACGCCCAGGTCAGCCTGTCGTATGCTCAGGTCAGAGCAGGGCAAGCCTCCCCGCCCTGCCCTCCTGTGCTGTCCCGGGCCCCACCCTCGGGCTCCGCCCTCCTCCCAGGGGCCACCCGGATCCTAGCCCAGAGCAGGCGCTAGGCAGGTCTGTCCTCCGGCAGAGCCCAGGCCACACGCTGCCCCTGGCTCACCTCCTCTCACCCCTCACTCCAGCCCCAGGCCTGCGGCTCTGGCTCCCACACCGTCCCCTCCACTCCTCCCTTGCTCCTGCCCTCTGGGGTCTCGGCCTCCAGAGCCCTGTCCCTTCTGCCCTGTGCTCCCTTTACAAGGTCCTTCCTGGGTTCTTGGCACAGTGAGCTCCTATTCATCCTGCAAAGCCCCCTTCAAAGGTTCCCTCTTCAGGGGCCCCTTTCCTGGTGATCCCTTCTGCCCAAGCAGAATTAATCACAACTTTGTTTCAGTCCGCTTCTCCACCACTGTGACCCGAAGACCTGACAAGCACCATGTGACGAGGTTTATTTGGTGCTCACAGTTTGGCCCTGAGCTCTGGGCCTGAGGTGAGGCAGCACAGCATGGCCAAAGGGCACAGAGACCAGAAACAGCTCAGAACATGACAACCAGGAAGCCAAGAGCACCCCACCCAGCGCAGCCAGGGACAAAATATAAACCCGAAGGCACGCCCCAAGACCTGCCTCCTCGCCACACCCTACCTACGCCGTCACCATCGTGTTCCTCTGTTCCAGTGGATGAATGCACCGGTGAGCTCGAGGCTCCCATTACCCAGTCGTCACCTCTGAACGTCCTTGCATCGTCTCACTCGTGAGCTCTGGGGACGCCTCACATCTAAAGCTTGTCAACTTCATCTCGGGGCTTGCAACGGTCGGTGCACACTGTGTGGATGCCCCTGAGATGTTCCCTGAGATAGGCTGGTGCCCTGTGTCCTTTCACGGCCACCATGTCCCACCAGGCAGCCTGAGATTCTGCCTTCAGCTTCAGACACATCTCCCCCTCGGCCTCAGGTGCCAGCCTAAGACACTTCCCACCACCCCTTCCTTTCCTCTGCAAACCCTGTCGCCGCCTTCTCCCAGGACTGGCCTGTCACTGCTCAGATTAGAAATTCCTGAGAGCAGATGGTAGTGCTGGGACAGTCGGAGGCCTGGGCAGGGCCGCCCTGTATGGTTGGCCAGGATGTGCACATCGCACATTGAAGGGGGAGCCATTCGCATCGCGGACTTCATACATTTGTGTTTATTGTGCCAGTTTCCTGCCAGTCACAGGTCTTGAGGGAGGGACACCTTTTCTAGGTCTCATGAACTAAGCATCTGGCCCAGCAATGGTCAGGGGCCTGAGGCAGCTGAGGCTGGGGCGAGTGTCTGCCTCACAGCTAGACGACACTGAGGCGGCGGTGGCTGGTGAGACCGGTGGGGACGGGAGGACAGAGAGTGCTGCAGAGCCAGGGCTGCCCATACTGTCCTTTCTGCTCTTGGCTGCCCACCGGGCCAAGTGCACCCGGCTACTGATTAACAGAGCCCCGGGCAGCTGTGCTGGGCCCTACGCTGAGCTGTGGCGGGGACGTCACACGTGGGTGAAGAGGCAGAACAGGTCTGGGAGCCTGCGGGGCCGGGTCAGCCTCGGCCAGGTGGCCTGGTTCTCAGCCCCTGCCTGTGGGTCAGGGGCAGCACGGGTGCTCCCCCAGGGCCTGTGGTGTGGAAGGAGTGCACCCAGGCCCCGCACCACGACACTGGGCAAAGCTCCATCTGGAACCGTGGCAGAATGAAACAGGGGGGCCGGGGGGGCGGCTGCACCAGGATGGCCTTGCCCTTGAGCCCAGGAGACTCAGGCTCTGGCACTTTCAGGGCCCCATAAAATCAGAAGAAAAACAACGACTATAGTAATAAATTTATGGGAACAATGACTATAGTAATAAATATATGGGAACAAATCCTGATTCTGTTTGGTTTGATACCAATGCAGTTAGAAAACACACGCTTTCATGTTTTTGAAAGGAGGGAGGGATCCAGGAGAGCAGAACTGGGCAGCCCCGAGCCCGACCCCGGGACTTCAGCAGCGCGTCATGTCTGAGGAAGGACACAGCTGGGGACAGAGTCCAGGCAGATGCTCCTGGGGGCACCCTCCCCCCCCCTGAGCCCCAGGCTTCCTTCCCATGCTCAAGGGGATCGTCAGAAGGAAAACGGGAGACGTCTGGCCCCTGGACCTGTGAGGCCTGGACGGGGGTGGCGGGCGCGTACTGACCCAGCGGTTGGCAGCTGGGACGAGGTGGCCAGTTCACATGTCATTCCCACTGGGAAAAAAGCAAAGAAAAAAGCCTGGCCTCACACACGGAGATCCGCCAGCCTGATCCAGGCTCACAGGCTGGTAAACAACCCGGCCTGGCGGAACCGGGGAGCGGGCGCTGCACCGAGTCCCAGGGGCCCCCGGCTCCCGCCGAGGTGTCACCCTGTGGCATCAGCCTGTTTGCGCTGCCAGGAGAGGAGGGAGCAGAGGGAGGCAGCTCAGATGACTTTCCTGGGACTTGTTTGTTTGTTCTGGCTGATAGGCTCCCTGCGGGCTTGGGAAACATCACAGGGCTACCAAGACATGCCCGGAACTGGTGTCCCTCAGGGTCCCAGGCCCAGGACACACACCTGTTCGTTTTATTATTAAACTTTTTTAAAACAAGCAGCATGCTTCTTTCTGGGTGCAAGGGTAAAGTGTTAAGGGTCACACGGGCAGCCTCGGGGAGAAGAGACGGCCTGACAAACTGTGGCTATAGACAGGGCCAGGCTGGGTGCTGGGTGGAGTCCCGTTTGTGATGGCCCTTAGTACCGTTTGTGACCGTGGTCCCTTCTGATGAGGCCGTGTCTGCGCCCTGCAAAGCCTTCTCCTTCTCGCCTGGCTCCTGTTTATGTGCACCAAGAGGATGGGTCTCTGGGGTCCCTGCCAGCTCAGACCTCAGTCTCCCCGCCCTTAAGCATCCTCCCCACTCTGGGCTACTTGGAGCCCCAGCAGGGGCAGGAAGAGGAGCTGAGGGAGCACCACTTCCTGTCTGTGCCATGTCAGGTTTGGACCTGGTCCTCAGTGCTGGTGGGTGCACAGAACTGAGGAGCTCAGGGCCAGGCCGGGTGCTGAATGGGTTAGATTCCCTGCAACTGGGAACCACGCGGCCAAGGGCAAGAGCAGTGGAGGGAGCCAATCAGAGAGCAGCCCACCTAGCCTGGACATTCAAACTCCCTGAAGCTCTCTCCCACATCAGCAAAGCCAGACAATAGCATCCGCCCTGCGGAATATTCCAAAGATTAGACGGTGGGAGTGGGTAAATGCTTAACCCACATAGTCCCCTCCACCTGGTAAATGCTGCCTTCTCTTGAAACATATCATTGGCCAGGTAAGCACTAAGACCCAGAGGACTGTACTGGTTTCCTGTGGCCTGCTCTAACAAATGACCACAAACTGAGTGACATACAAGAGCACTGTGTCCTCTCCCAGTTCTGGGAGCCAGGCGTTGGGAATCAAGGCGTGGCAGGGATGCACCCCCTCCTGAGGGAGGGCCTCCCTTGCTTCTTTGAGCTTCTGGTGGCTCCAGGTGGTCCCTGGTTTGCAGCTGCCTCACTCCAGCCCACCCCTCTCCTTACATGGCCTCTCTTCTGTGTCTGTGTCTTCTCCTGTCCTGTTTTTCATAGGGACACCAAGTACTGAGTGTAGAATCTACCTGTGTAATCAAAGATGATCTCGCCTATAAATCCTTAACTTGGTTACATCTACAAAGATCCTTTTTCCAAATAAGGTCACATTCACAGGTTCTGGGTGGACATAGCTTGTAGGGGCCACTGTTCAACCCGTGACAGGCTATTTTCTGTTACTATAACAAAATCTCTGGGGTCAGATACTTATAAAGAAAAGAGGTTTAGTTAGCTCACAGTGTTGGAGGCTGAAAATCTGGAGAGCATGCACCACCTCCTGGCACCATCTTGATGGTGGGAGCACGGGGGACAGGCAGAGATCACATTTCAAGACAGGAGGTCAGAGCGTGGGGCGGGGCCAGTCTTGGGACTTCCTACTGTACCCTATCTCTCAGAGGTGCTACCACCTCCCCACATGGCCACACTGGGGACCACGCTTCCCACACCTGAACCTTTGGACAACACACTCCAATATATTCACACCACGACGGGGCCTGCTTTCCAGGGGGACTAATAACAACAAGAAGCTACACTCAGCTTCTTCCATGCCCGCTGGTGGCAGCCAGGGAGGGCAGTCACCAGAGAATACTCCAAGTGACCACGGACATGCTGAAGGCACAGATGAGGACACAAGACCAGCCAGTAGAACTGGAACTGAAGGAAGAACGAATTCTATGCAATTGCTCTAAAGATCCCCCTGGACTCCCTGCAGCCCCCTGGACTCCCCGTCACCCCCAGGCTCCTCTCTGACTGCATGTGTGTGACACCCTGTGTCCACCACTTTCTCCCAGATTAGCTTCTGGAATCAATTTCTTTGCCTGGTTTTTCTGCTATTTCCTAACTCCGAAGCTGCAATCACGTCTACATTTGATCTGGCAGCAGACGGTGACCTCCCTCCGAGGCCAGGCAACAGCCCTACAGACAGGGCTGAAATTCTGTCACTTGCAAAACTGTCCCAAGCTCTGATCCTATTTTGGCAGCTTGAGTAGAGCGAGATGACAATTAGAGACCAAAACGAGTGTGATTATTTCTCCTTGTGCATGACCCGCTCCCTCCATAGGACTGCTGGATTTCCGACCTCCACCGCCTGAGCCTCAGGGAGGAGGTGTCTGGTTCCAGGTGGATGGCGGGTTTTGAACGTGCACCCTTTGATAAGCCTCTTCGGCTGGTCCTGTGACGGCCCAAAGTTGCTCCACCGAGTTGGGGTGTCCGTGGAAGCAGCTGTACCTCTGAAGGAATCAGCCTGGAAGTGCACACAGTGACACCGCCCGTTTACAAGTACTCTGAACAGGAAGGTGGTTGCCCAGGAGCAGGCAGTGAGGGTTCTGCTTTGGGTTTGACTTCAGTAACCACTTTGTCGATCTGTAATTCACATACCACGCCACCTACCCACTATAGTGTATAATTCAATGCTCTTAATATATTCACGAAGTTGTACCACCATCACCATAATTGATTTTCAAACATTCTGTCACCCCCCAAAAAAGTCATACCCGATATCCTTCCCTCCCATCCAGCCTCTGACTCTAATCTATTTTGAATTGGCCTACTCTAGGCATTTCAAATAAACGGAATCACATGTGGCCTTTAGGGTCTGCCTGCTTTCACTTTGCAAAATATTTCTTTTTTCCATATTCTTATCGGTGCATTGTAAGTATAGGTAATGGTGGGATTTGTTGTTACATACTTGCTCGTGCACCCGATACAGCAATGTCATCTGGCCACTACCACTCCCGGTCATTTCCCCTTCCCTCCCTCTCCCTGGTCCCTCATCTTCTCCACGGATCTCCCCTCACTTTCCATGATCTACCTTACCATCACCTTTCTTTCCCTTTTCTTCTCTAGCTTCCATATATGAGGACATACAACCCTTGAATTTCTGAGTTTTACTTATTTTTCTTCACATAATGCTCTCAAGTTCCATCTGTTTTCCTGCAAATGACATCATTTCATTCCTCTTCGTGGCTGAATAGGTCTCCATTGTGTTGACATGCCACATTCCATTACCCTTCACCCGTCCACGGACCCCAGGGCTGCTCACACACTTGGCCATTGTGAGCTGTGCTTAGCAAAATATTTTCAAGGCTTCTCGATGCTGTAGCATGTGTCAGTTCTTCATTCCTCTTTAAGCTGAGCGATGCCCCACTGTGCGCCAATACACTGCGTCTTGTTCATCCATCCATCCGTTGATGGACATTTGGGTTGCTAGGTTGTTTGGCTATAGGGACGATGCTGCTATGAATATTCGTGCAAGCAAGTTTTTAAAATATGCCTTTCTTTTGGAATCACAGCCACAATATATGTAAATGCCCTTAAGAGACCCACCTGTGCAGACCCAACCCAAGTTCAAGGATGCCGTGGGCTGCAAAGCCTCTAAGTGATTTATCCAGAGGTAGACAGAGCTTCAGCTTCAAAGACCCTAGCAATGGTCTGCTCAAGGCCAAATGTTTGTGCAAAATTTGCAAAGATGAGATATCTAACTGCGTTCAGTTAAAAATTGCCTCTGTTCCTTCTGACTCCCCTGCCCCAGCCCCTGCCCTCCCATCAGAGGACATCACAATGGCTGCAGCCATTTGGAATCTGGTGACACTTAGGGCTGGCTGCATACACAGTCAGAGTCAAGTCCGCATGTGTTATCGTTATGGTTTGGGTGTGAGGTGTCCCCCAAAAACTCACATGGGAGACAATGCAGGAAGGTTCAGAGGAGAAATGATTGGACTGCGGGAGTCTTAACCCAATCAGTGGATTAATGGGGTGTGGCTGGAGGAGACTGGAATTGGGACCTGCCTTTGGGGTATAGATTTTGTATCTGGAGAGTGGAGTCTCTCTCTGCTTCCAGATGATAAGAGCTGCTCCCCTCTGCCACACTCTTCCGCCACCATGTTCTGCCTCACCTCGAGCCCCAAGGAATGGAGCCGGCCTTCTATGGACTAAGACCTCTGAAACCGCAAGCCCTCAAATAAACCTTTCTTGCTCTATAATTGTGCTGGTCAGATAATTTAGTCACAGTGGAAAAAGGCTGACTAAACAGTTATAGTAGAAAAGATTTCCAGAAATGCTGCCCCGCTCTCTGCAGGACAACAGGATGGTGCAGGGTCAGAGGGTGTCTAGCCAAGTGCAGGAGAAAGAATGCGGGTAGCCTGCTGGGCAGACAATTCATTGAAATTTTTTTTTCTAGATTAAAACAAGACTTTAATGTCCCCCACTTTGTGGTCTTCTGGTCTCAGAGGTGGGGAGAAAGAGATGAGGCGAGTCTGAACTGTGTGGTATTGAGGCACTTCCAGTAACTTCCAGTGGGAGACCCTGTGGGGCAGGTGGAGCAGACACTCACGAGGAAGGTCTGGGTGGGAGGAGTCAACATGGAAGCTTCCAGAACATGGGTGCTTATCATCCCTGGGAGTGAGTCACCAGGGAGGGTGCTGCAGAGGGAGGGAGGCAGGTGTGAGACCCACAGGGGAGAGAAGAGGAGGCACCCACAGAGGAGGCTGGGCTGAGCAGCAGAGAAGGAGGACACAGAAGGAGGCCACAGAGGGGATCAGGGATCTGACTCAGCAACAAGGAAGCCAATGGTGTTGGTGGCAGGATCAGAAGTCGGGCTGAAGGGTTTGGGTGTGAGAGGCTGAGGCACAGAAGACCACAGTTAGAGGGTCCCAGGGTGCTCAGATACAGGGTTTATGCCAGATGCTAAACTTGGTGCAGGAGCCCTGGGGAAGCTGAGGTCAGAGGACGCAAAGGGAAGACAGGCCAGAGGCTGCCAAGAGTTGGAGGAAGTGGGGAACAGGGGAGCCTGGGGGGCGTGGGGCGTGGGCAGGGCAGCTGTTCTGTATGATTCTGTGGAGTATGATGGTGGTTGAAACCCCAAGAGCTTTACAGCGCAGAGGGTGAACCTTCTTAATGACGCAAATTTCTAAACACCCAGGAGGTTGAGGGATCCCAAGATGGCACACAGACGGTGACAAAGAACCTAACCGCATGTCAATGTGTGACATCGCCTCACTGAGAGATGCAGGGGAGGGGTGATGCAAAGTGACCTAGGAACAGCGTAGGAGAGGTCCTGGGTTCAGGCCCCGCACCAGCAGGGAATTAAATATAAGCACACAAAGTTACAGAAGTCACCTTGGAAATGAGTGGAGGTCAGGACTGAAGCCAAAATCCCTGCTGGTAAAGCTGCACTGTAGCTGCTGCGACCTTTCCCCTGGGACGCTTCAGGGCCACTGCGCAACAGTGGATGGTGCGTGGCGGGGGCAGGCCTCTCAGGGTCAGAGGGGAGGTCACAGGTGAGCAGAGGGGAAGGCGGGGGTGAGCCAGACGAGACTGGATCAGACTGGAGCCTCGGCTTGAACTCGGGTTTCACTAACATCAGTGTGGACCACGATGCAGGAGTTGCCATGGCACTGTGTCTCTCCATAGAGGTCGTCAGTGTTTTCTAAGCAATGAGCAGTACGGCCTTGTGGCCAAGACAGTCCCTCCACCCAGAGGAGCCCGGGCTCCCCGGAGAGATGGCGGATCACAGGGCTGCAGCAGGGAATGTGTAAGATGAACCCAGGTGTCCGCATCCAGCCAGAAAGTAAGGGGATGCTGAAAAAGATGGAGTTTATCAAAGGGCCAGAGCCAACTGAGTGAACCCCCAGTGGCCAAAGTTGGAACAATGTGAGCAACAAATACATGATGCAGTCAATAATCTGATGTTAGATAAGCTCTCAAAGTACAAGTACCCGTGAGTTCACCCAGAGACAGGGAGATGCTTGACTAAGGAAGTAATGGAGGAGAGGAATCTCCTGGAGGGAAGAACTTCCAATACCGTGAGCAGACGCTGGCCCTTCCAGGAGGCAGGGCCCATCTGCACCTCGCTTCGGTGTGGGCTGCCCACAGCAACTCCCCCAAAGAGCACAGTATGAGAGGGGGCGGGGACACGGAGGAGCAGGCGGGGCAGGAACCTTGCAAATGACCACAGCCAGACAATGAAAGTCGACATCATCAGGGACCAGCCAAGGAGAGGGGAGGTACCCTTGACGGATGTGATGAGAAGGACACTCCGGGGGTGGTCTCCCAGGAACCCAGAACCCCGGTGACCATTAGGAGAACAACAGAAAACCCCAACTGAGGGCCACTGGACAGGCACCTGACCTGTGTCCCTCAAAGTTGTCACGGTCGCCAAAAATAAGGGAAGTCGAAGACATTGTCACAGCCAAGAGGAGCTGAAGGAGGCACAAGACTCGGTGTAATGTGGTGTCCTGGACAGAGCCCTGGAACAGAAGGAGGACCCTGGGGTAGTAACCAAGAAAAGTGGGGGGCCGGGATACGGCTCAGCAGGGAAGCACTTGCCTGGCCTGTGGGCCCGGGTTCAGCCCCCAGTGCAGAGAGAGACAGAAAAGTAATGGAAAAAGTATAGACTTTAGCTAATAATAATGTATCAGTATTGACTCATTGATTGTGACCAACGCATTGTGGCAACGTCAGATGTGAACAGGGGAGCTGGCTGGGGGAGGGGCTCTGCAGGACTCCGTGTGCCCGGTTCTGTAAATTCGAAACGATTCTAAAATAAAAGGAGTATTTAAAAACAAAACCAAAATGTAGAAGAGGGTTTCCTTGGTGGGGGTGGAGGGGCGGGAGCCCTGGGCTGGCCAGGGCAAGTGGATGGCGCCAGAGAGACCTGTGGCCAGAGGCCAATGTAGCTGACCTCCATCTGCTGTCTCTTTGAGGTCAAGCCCTCAGCATCATTAAAATCAAGAAAATTAGGCAGAATTTACCAAATTGTGTGCCTTCAAAATTCATATGCTGGCCGGGCGCGGTGGCGCACGCCTGTAATCCCAGCACCTGGGAGGCTGAGGCAGGAGGATCGTGAGTTCAAAGCCAGCCTCAGCAACTCAGCGAGGCCCTAAGCAACTCAGTGAGACCCTGTCTCTAAATAAAATACAAAATAGGGCTGGGAATGTGGCTCAGTGGCCGAGTGTCCCTGAGTTCAATCCCTGGTTCCAAAATAAATAAATAAATAAATAAATAAATAAAATAACCAAAATTCATATGCTGCAACCCTAAGCCCCGCACACCTCGGGACACGACTACACTGCCTCCCACCGCAGAACAGTCCCATCAATGAGGGACCCGCATCCATCTGGCGTGGTCCTGTGAGATCACAATAGTGCCTAGCACGCACAGAGCCCTGGGTTCAATTCCCGGCACCACCAAAGCAAAACAAATAGGTACAAGGGAGCTGAAGAATTGCCATTACGGAGGGAACAGCTCAACCACGTACCCGTGGTCACGCTCGTAGAGACAAACCCACCGCCACCAGCCCTAGAAAGCCCAGCACAGACAGCTGCGCTCAGTGCATGGCGCCTGGTGATGAAAATAAGTAACTGTTACCACTTATGTACTTACTAGACTTACTATTGCTATTTCGAGTGTTATTAAAAGAAACAATTGACTGTAAAACAGTGTTCCCTGACACACAGGCAGCATGTGTCACACATCTGGTGTGTACTGAGTCTCTTGATTACACTCAGAGGCCACATCAAAGCCAGGTGTGGTGGCGCACTCCCGTAACCCCAGCGACACAGGAGTCAGGTTCAAGGCCAGCCTCAGCAACTTAGTGAGGCCCTAGCAACTTAGCAAGATCCTGCCTCCAAATAAAAAATAAGAAGGACTGGGGATGTAGCTCAGTGGTTAAGCGCCTCTGAGTTCAATCCCTAGTACCGAAAAAAGAGAAAGAAAGAGAGAAAATAAATAAGAGAGCACATTGAGTGAATGGCCCCGAGCGGACAGGTGTGTATAAATGCACTCTATGATCTTTGTGCAAAATCAGCTAATAACACATTTCTGGGACTGTGTCCCTGTTGTTAAGTGACAATGACTATTTGGAGGCAGGGCATTTAAGGAGGTAATTAGGGTTAAATGAGGCTGTCTAGGTAGACTTATAATTCTGTACAACTGCGTCCTTTTAGGCAGAGGAAGAGACACCAGGGGTGCCCAGAGAGTAAGTGCCAGGTGAGAACACAGCAAGACGGGGGCAGGAGGACAGTCCTCACCAGAAACCCAGCCTGCCGACACCTGGATCTTGGACGTCCAGCCTCCAGAGTTCTGAGACCTCGCCCTGGCAGTACTGGCAGACAAACACCCTGGGCACCCTGACATTGCCAGCTCCCAGAAGAGAGTGACAGCTACAATAGGACAGGCATGCTCCTCAGCTGAGCTGAGGGGGCAGCTGACTAATGTCCTGGGTTCCTTCACAGTGGCACAACTGTCCAGGGTACATAGGCTTCCTGGGGACAGGGACACCGTGTTCCCTTCCTGGCCTCAGCATCAGCACAGCCTGGCAGCCTGGATCTGGGGAACAAGAGCGTTTAAACCTCCACGTGAAGCCAAGTGACCGTCCACTCATTCATTCAGCAGGTACCTTCTGGGCACCTGCCGGCTGTTACGGGTAAGCGGCCATCGTTGCCAATATTCCAACCAAAGGCCAGATAGTAACTATTTTCCCTTCTGCGGCCTCACCCCTCCGAGGTGGCACCTCCACAGCTCTGCCACTACGGCGACAGCAGCCACGGGCAGAGCTGGCAGAGCTGGCAATACCAGGGCCAGACTGAATCCCAGCGAGACTTCACGGGCACAGAAACGTGAATTGCTATACTTTTCACACGTCATGACATATTCTTCTTCTTTAGGCTCCACCTTCCTCTTAGAAACAAAAAAACCAGACCAGGGCTGCAGCTCAGTGGTAGAGTATTTGCCTAGCCTGGGGGCCCTGGGCTTGATCCCCAGCACACAAAAACCAAAAACATAAAAACCTCCCAGCCACTCGGAGCCTGAGGCAGGAGAATGGCAAGTTCAACACCAGCCTGGGCAACTTGAGTGAGACCCTGTTTCCAAACAAAACAAAGATGGAGCTCAGTGGTAGAGCACAGGGTTCAGCATGCAGGAAGACCTGGGTTCCATCCCCAGCCCCAAAACAAACCAAAACAAAACCCAGATGTACGAAAAAATGACCCTGAGGCTGCTTATTCAGATTTTTCTTTGCTTTCAACTGCAGATGAAAATGATTCCTGATGTCAAATTTGAGTTCTAAAAGATATATAATTGAAGGGCTGGGATATGGAGCTCAGTGGTCCAGCACCTGCCTACCATGTGTGAGGCCCTGGGTTCCATCTCCATCCACCACTGGGAAAAAAATTTGAAAAGTCAAGGCTGTTTCCGAACATAGATACCCCCCACCTCCCCCGCCTCCTGGGGACTTTGTATTTGAATGGAAACACCTGCTCAAAGTCACTTTCCCAGCTATTGCTCATTCAGAACTCAGGACTTGTGACCTCATCTGCCATTCAGGACCAAGATGCTTCTAAAGGTCTGGGGATGGAAACGTGATCCGTTGCTCTCGGGGTGCCTGCAAGGGCACAGATGAAGCCAAATTCCCACTGTGTCCTTAGCATCAGGGTCCAAGTACCAGCTTGGCTTCTCGGTTAAAAACTGGTTCGTCCCTGAGGTTGCCTAAGAATAGTTGGCAGCTCTGGGCTTCTCCTAGAGGATTCACTGAAGGGAAGCCCTTGGAGTGGAGATGACAGCTGGAGGGAGAAACATCTCCAATCTGTCCTAGGACAGCAAGTTCCCAGGAGCGGCTGGGACCCTGCCATTCTCCCAGGGAACAACAAACAGAGCAAGGGAAGAGTCACAGTGTGTGTGCCCCAAATTGGGAGGCAAGTTTAAAACCACACTGAAGGTGAGGCCGACTGTTCTTCAATCTAAAAACTGTTTTAATAAAACTGAAACAAACAAAATCTACTGATGCCCATAATTTGAAGAGAAAGGCAGTCTAAATTGCACAGATTATTATAAAGGAATGGAAGGTCATTACATCCAAGTACACAGGATGTAATAAGGCAAATTAAGATTACCAACTTCTCCGTAGCAAGAACCTTCCTTCAATAAGGGATGAGAAGCCGGGTGCAGTGGCACACACCTATAATCCCAGCAGTTCGGGAGGCTGAGGCAGGAGGATCCCAAGTTGAAAGCCAACCTCAGCAAAAGTGAGTCACTAAGCAATTCAGGGTTAACCTGTCTCTAAATAAAATACATCATAGGGCTGGAGATGTGGCTTAGTGGTCAAGAGCTCCTGAGTTCAATCCCCAGTGCCCCCCCACAACCAAAAAAGAAGAGATAAAAGGACCAGGCACAGTGGGATGCACCTGTAATCTCAGTGACTCAGGAGACTGAGGCAGGAGGATTGCAAATTTGAAGCCAGTCTAAGCAACGTAGTGAGACCTATCTCAAAACAAAAAGAGCTGGGCATGTAGTTCAGTGGTAGAGCACCCCTAGGTTCAATCCCTAGTACATAAAAATCAAAAATAACAAGAGAGGGGTCCAGGCAGTAATTGCATAATTGTGCGATTCTGTTAACTATTCATTTGACACAAATACATGGGCTAGGCACAGGCAGCCCTGGAAAAACCAAAGCAGGAAGGACACAGGTAAGCACACGCCTCTGCCTTGCAGCCTCCCGCTGGGGTGCAGAGAGAGGAGGGCAAGCGAGGGCCCCACAGGCAGATGACATCAAGGTAAATCTACCGGCAGGAAAAGGCCAGAGAGTCCCAGGCAGGGGGCACAGCGTGGACAGAGGCTGGAGGCATGGAGGAGTACCAGGTGACAGAAGAAGAAGGAAGCACTGCCTAGGTAGCTTGTGCTTTGAAATGAATTCAAGCACAAGTTCACTGTGCTCCAGAGAGGGAAATCCTGCAGAGCATGTTGGGAGCAGGGGTTCCTGCTAATTCCCCAGGCACTGCCTGGTTGACTTAACAGATCAGACATCCTCAGGAACCCACCTGCTGCCCCTCAGCCAGCCCCCTATAAGGCCAGGGACACTCCCCCTGTAGCCCCTGTGACTTCCAGCACCTCCATGATGACAGCCCACCGTGGGAGCAGCCCCACTGGGAGCTGACTGATAAACACCCAGCCTCCTCGCTGGGGACATTGAAGACATCCACATCCCACATGGCCTCTTGGGGTAGGAGTGGGAACGCTGGTGAGAACTGAGCTCGGAGCACAGAGTGGTTCTGTCATGGTTCCCAAAAGTTCATGTGAGAGACAATGTAAGAGTGTTCAAAGTAAAATGCTTAGATTATGAGGTATAGCTTAATCAGTGGGTTAAGCCACTGATTCGGGTTAACTGGGCAGTAACTGGAGGCAGGTGGCTAGAGGAAGTACGTCACTAGCCATGTGCATTTAGGGTTGTATTTTGTCCCAGGTGAGCAGAGCTCACTCAGCTTTCGGCTTCCTGGCCGTCATGTCCTGGGCTGTTTTCTCCCTCCATCCTCTTCTGCCATAGTGTCCTGCCTCCTCTTGGGTCCAGAGCTATGCATTTGGCTGACCATAGACTGAACCTTTGAAATCATGAGCCAAAATAAACTCATCCTTTTTTATTTCCAAAATAATTTTTTTGTTCTTGTTGGGTCTTCTGGTCACAGTAACACAAAAGCTGACTAAAATGGAAATTGGTACCAAGAAGGTACCAGAACCCTGTTGCTGTGATCATGTGGTCCAGAAGCCTTTGGTGTGGTTGGGGGAAGGTTTGAAAAGTTCAGAAATGCAGACTGGAAAATCTTTAAAATGTCATAAGCAAAGTTTAGTGGGCGATTCTGGTGGAATCTGCCAATAGGACTGTGGAGAGTAAAGACTGGGTTAGTGAGGCATCAGACGAGGACACTATTGGAGATTGGACTAGAAGCCATTCATGTTATTTTCTGGCAAAGAAGTCGTCGGCATTTTACCCATGCCCTGAGGTTTTCTATGAGGCTGAATTTAAAGGTGATGGACTAACTAATCTGACAGAAGAAATGTGTAGGCAGTGTATCATTCAGGTCATGGTATGGATATTGCTGGCAGTTTTTAGCTAAGTTTACTACAATAATCAGGAATAGAAAGATTTGAAAATCTTGCAGTGTGGCCAGAAAAGGAGTAAAACTGGGACTAGGGAAGGTGTAACTGTGAAAGAGATTAGAGCTACGAAAGAAATGCTAAGTCCTTTACCCAGAAACAATAGGAAAGATGGCTTGAGGGCCTCTCAGGAATTAGCAAGACCACACCCATCACATGCTTCAGGGTGTAAAAGTAAAAATTCGTTTGAGAGAGACAAGGAGGGCACCCTGCTTGCACACGGGGAACTAGAAATTTTTCTTCACCATGCTCAACCATCCAGGCACTCAGAGGCTGCTGCAGTCAAGGTCATAGGAGGTTTTGTAAGCGCAAAAAGGAAAACGGGAGGCAGACCTCAAGGGATTCAGAGAAGCCTTTATTCCTTCACAGATTCAAGTGCCATTCGGGTCCACTTTCCGGATGGGAAAATGGCCGCCAGTTACAGGGGGATTCTGTTTTTATAGAGTATGAGGAAGATGGAATCATTGTGTACATGCAGTTTTGACCAATCAGGGGCTAGTTGTACAGGTTAAAACCAGACCCCAAGAGATGAGTATTCAATCTTGCCCATTATCATTCAGGATTAGGGTGACAAGGGGAAGGTCAAGGTTTAGGGCTTAGCATTCCATATCCGCCCTTTTACTTTTGGGCTCTTGTTATCAGGAATGCACTGGGAGAGGTTTAATGCTTAGCCAATTTCCTTTCCCACTTCTTGAGCCACACTGTTCCTCCATTTTCTTAGGGAGTTATCTTATAGGAATATTGTTTTCCATAACACTTCAGGTTTGGCTCCTGCTTGAGATGGCAGCAGACCTTGGTATCAACCACATGGGGCTGGTTCTGCAGGAATGCAGGATGCTGGAGTTAGATCATGGAGGCTTCCACCAAGATTTCAAAGGAAGGCTTGGGAGACCAGGCAAAGTTCAGCAAGGTTGGAGACCCTGAAGGCTACCCCAGAGAGGGTGGTGTGTGAAGATGTGAGAAAGAAGGCAAGGCTGTAGTGGAGACCCCCAAGATTAAGAGATGCCAGTAATATAGAAGGTCTGCTGAAGAAAGCTGCAGGAATTGAACAGAGACAAGCCAGAGACAAACCATATGGACTGTTACCAGCAAGGCCATGGTGTCCAACCTTCACAAGTCCTTGAAAGAGAGCATCATGGGCCAGGCACAGTGGCACATGCCTGTAATCCCAGTCTCAGTCTCAAAGCCAGTCTCAACAACCTAGCAAGGCCCCAAGCAACCCAGTGAGACCCTGTTTCTAAATTTTAAAAAGCAAAATGGGCTGGGGATGTGACTCAGTGGTTAAACACCTCTGGGTTCAATCCCCAGTACCAAAAAGAGAGAGAGAGAGAGAGAGAGAGAGAGCGAGCAACTGGGCCATGTGCCCCAGTTGCTAGACATTGAGCTATAAGATTTTTTTGTGCAGCTGAATTTTGGTCTTGTTTTGGTCCCATCCCTTCTTTCTGTTTCCCCATTTTTCCCTTGTGGAATGGAAGTGTTACTCTGTGCCATTATATATTGGATATATGTGTAACTTGCTTTTGATTTTTACTGGGGAAAACATCTGTGAGTTTGCCTTGAGTCTCAGATGAGATTTTGGACTTGGACTTTGGACAATGCTGGAACTCTTAAGGCTATGGGGACTCTTGAAAAAGGACCAAATGTGTTTTGCACTGTGAAGTTCATGGGCATGAACTTTTGGGGGTCATGAATGAATGTTATGGTGTAGATATAAGGTATCCCCCAAAAGCTTATGTATGAGACAATGCAAGAGTTTTCAGAGGTAAAATGATTCGACTATGAGGTGTAACCTGATCAGTGGGTTGATCCACTGATATGGATTAACTGAGTGGTAACTGGAGGCAGGTAGTGTGTGGCTAGAGGAAGTAGGTCACTGGCTGTGTGCCTTTGGGGTTTATGTTTTGTCCCTGGTGAGCAGAGCTCTCTCTCTCTCTGCTTCCTGGCTGCCATGTCCTCAGCTGGTTTCCTTCACCAGGCCCTTCCGCCATGAGGTTCTGCCTCACTCGGGCCCAGAGCCATGAAGTGGATTGACCATGGACTGAACCTCTGAAACCATGAACAAAACAAACTTTTCCTCTTCTATGTTGTCCTTATCAGGTCTTTTGGTCACAGTGACACAAAAGGTGACTGAAACACTCCCCCATCCTACTTCCCTGCCTTCCTGTGCCTCCTGGGACCACCTCCCAAACACACACAGACCCTTGCACAGCTGAGCTTTGGAGTGCACCAAGGCAGACACAACTCTCCTGCTTGGTGTGAGGACATGTGGGTGCCACTTCAGAGGGGCTTTTCACCCCTCCTCTTTGAGTCTGGAGGGAGCCACAAGTTTCTTCTCCTGTCTTTATTGGCGAGCACCAGGCACCAAGGTAAACTCTGCTTCCCAGAGGCCCCAGCTGTGCCCCTACTTCCTCACCCACCCCATTTTGCACCCACATTGGGGTGCAAAATGCAGTGAACAAATATGAGCAGCGACAGTGTCCTCATCCGACAGGAAATGGTCCAGGAGCGCCTCAAAGACTGGCACACAGAGCAACCCTGTGATCCAGCAACGCCACCTCCAGCGTAGACCTGAGCAGCCACAACAAGGAGGCCACCCAGATGTCCACCAGGGGATGCATAGTTAAACCAGTTATGGTGTATCTGCAATGAAAGATTCAGCCTCAAAAAAGAAGAGTGTTCTTGGGGCTGGGGCTGGGGCTCAGTGGTAGAGCACTTGCCTAGCATGTGTGAAGTGCTGGGTTCGATTCTCAGCATATAAATGACAAAATAAAGGTCCATAACATCTTTAAAAAAAAAAAAAGAAAGAAAGAAAAGAATGTATTTTTTAAAAATGAAGTATTCTGGGGCTTCTGGGAGGTCAGTGGTTGAGTACATGCCTCGAATGTGGGAGCCCTGCCTTTAATCCCTAGCACCAAAGAAAATTTTTTTTGATAAAAAAGAAACTTCTGACACAAACCACAGCATGAATGAGCCTTCTGGATGTCGTGCTGAGTAAAATCAGCCTGTCCCCAGAGGTCAAATACTGCATGATTCCACCCTCATGGGGCACCAGAGTGCTCGGATCCAGAGGGACAGAAAACAGAAGGTAGCTGGGGGTCGCGGGGAGGGAGCGAGGCGTCAGTGTTTCAGGGTTCAGAGCTTCTGATGGGTCGACAAGAAAGATGGATGGATGGGGACCGTCGGTGGCGGTGGCTGCATAGTAATGTGAATGTCCTTAAAACCACAGATGTGCCAGCTTCAGAACGGTCAGCTGGGGCTGGGTGTAGCTCAGAGGCGCGAGCAAGACCCTGGGTTCAATCCCCAGAACCACAGGAAGGAAGAACAGCAACTGGGGAAGAGGGCCAATTTTGTGTTAGGCGAATTTTATTACAATTGTAAGTTAACGAGGAAAAATAACTCCATTTTGTGTTTAAAAAGTTACTTGTTATGTTTCATTTTGGATTTGTAGGAGTTTTTAAAGAGAAGTAGGGGTTCTCCAGAGAAACAGAATCAACGACAGAGAGAGAAAGAAATTGATCATGAGGGATGGGCTTGCATGATAGGGAGACTCAGAAGTCCCACCTTCTGCTATCTGCAATCTAGGGGCCTGGGAAAACCAGTGGTGTGGTTCCAGGCCAGGTTCAAGGGCCTGAGAGCAAGGGGCCTCTGGTGTGGGTCCCAGTCCAAGGTCAAAGGCTCCACAACAGGAACCCCCATGTCCATGGGCAGGAGAAGATAGAAGGATGTCCAGCTCACACAGAGAGGGAATGGCCCTTCCTCTGCCTTCTCGCTCTGTCGGGCTCTCAGTGGACTGGATGAGGCTCACCCATGTTGAGGAGGGCGGATCCTCTTGGCTTGCTTTACCAATTCAAATGCTGACTCTTCCAGACACATCTTCACAGACGCCCAGAAATATAATTGATCAGCTCTCTGGGCATCCCTTAGCCCGGTCAGGTTGCCACATGGAATTAACGATCACAGGGACTAAAGAAAGAAGGGCCTCATAGGACATGCAGCATCCCCATTGCCACCTCCTCTTCCTCTCTCAGCACTGTCTGCTATGTCAGCCTGCTTCTCCCTGAACGGGTGGCTCAGGTGTGTCTCAAACTCATGCTGCTTACAGGGGTGAAGCTGCTGCATAGGAAGCAGGATGTATTCAGAACACGGGATGCTGTGAGACAATCCTGGATTGGAGGGGAAAATCAAGTCCTCCACATCGAAGGCCATGTCTACACACCAGCACCAAACTGCTTCTCCCACCCCAAACTTCTTCCTCCCTAGCTCCCTAGGCTGCAGCCACCCTGACCTGATTCTTTCTGTGCTTTACATAACCAAGCTCTCTCCCACCTCAGGGCCTTTGCACCTGCCATGCCCACTGGTCAGGACACCTTCCTCAGGCTCTTATAAATCTAACTTCTCCGCATCCTCCATGTTTTAGCTAATGCCACTTCTGCAGAGAGGCCCTCCCTGCCGACTTTCACCAAGAGGAATGTTAGATACTTAGAGTGATCATCCATCCCAGGACCTGCTACTCCCTGGCGTTGGTCACAGGTGAGAATTCAATGTACCATTTGCTTCCTTGTTTCTGGTTGATCCTCTCTACTGGAATTAGAGCTCATGAGGGGAGAAGACCATTTCTTCTTCATACCCAAGCAGCTGTGCCAGATGTGGAGGAAGAATTCAGGCAGATGCTATGCAAAAAAAAAAAAAAAAAAAGACTGTTCATGATTCAGTTTCATGATACCACTAAGTCCCTAACTCTGACTTCAGGCCAGCGAGCCAACCGTAAGTGGCATGTTCTAAGGGCAACTGCCCGTGGGAAGATGAGGACAGCCCGGACTCGGCAGACACGGGAGGGTAGGAGGAGGAACGACACATATCCTTTGTCCACGTTAAATTCCAGCCGCCTGATACCCCTCCAGAGGGGTCACATGGCTGGTGGATGTTCTAGAACATCAGGGAAGGGGTAGGGCTTCAGGTAGAAACCGGAATCACGGATGCCATGTGAATGGTTTGCAAAGTCCTGGGATAAATGAGGTCACCTTGAAGAGATTTCCTGTGTCCTCACGTGTTGGTGTTGGGAATAAGGTGTCCCAACACAATAAGGTGTCCCTGGCGGAGCCAGGGACTTGGGAGGCAGAGACTTGAAAGTAAGGAGCAGGTAAAATCCTAAGGAAGCTGGAGGTCTGCTTCCAACCCTGAGAGGGTATGTGTTGGGAAGATTCTGAACAATCTGGTGACATAAGCATCTTAAGCACCATTTTATAAGAGGAAAGTCAGGATCAGAGACTTTAGGCAGGTAGCTCAAAGTCCCACAGCCTATAAATGGTACAGCACGCAGTGAAGTGCTCAGTTGTCATTTGATGGCAATGGCCACGGCAGGGGCAGGCAAAGCCCTGGAGTCTTCCCTCCTCCTCCCCTCACCCCCTCAACATCCCCCAACCCCAGCCTTATACTCGCTGGTAACAGAATCACAAATCGGCACAAAGGGATGGACAATCCAGGAAGAAGAGCTTGGCTTCCAGATCAGTTGAACTTGAAGGTCAGGAAGGAAGTCTGGGGCGCAGCCTGCTTAGAGCCATGACCAGCCCTGGGGGAGTCTGGAGCACCAACTCTGGAGCCAAACCACAGACTGGTGCCTCAGTCTCCCCTTTGGTATTATGGGGACAGTAAACGACAGTCCCCACTGCAAGGCGCTGCTGCAACGGCTGGGCCAGTACCAGAGCAGCGCAGAGCACACGCTCTCTGCACTCTAGCCAGGCGTGGCCCCCTCTGCAGACGGCCCCCGCCCCTTGCCTGGCCCCAGGAAGCGGGTGCCCGACTCTGCTCTCTGCAGGCTGTGGCAGCTCCCGGGAGGGAGCGCGTGGATCACTTCCAGGAGCTAATGAATTTTTCAAATCCCTGGGGCTTACTGGCCCTCTGAAGGGTGTCCTGATTCTGCCTCCAGGAGCGACGGAGCCCAGAAAAGATGCCTGCGGGAAAGTGACTCTGCAGAGTCTGCAGGGCTACGACTGCTGCCCGCCTCACGGCTGGCGACACCAGCAGGGACCCGAGCCCTTCTGCACTGTGGACCCCCAGCTGCCGGAGCTCCCAGCTTCGCTCCTACGTCCTCTACCCATGACCGTGGTGTCCTGCAGGAAAACAGAGAATTCTGGATCCTTAGGATGCTGTCGGGGTACAACTGAGGGGAGGCTGCCCGACAGTAAGAGCCCCTCCGACTCAGCGTGGCCACCGCAGCATCCTGGGTATGTGTCTCTCCTGTTCTGTCCTCACAGGCGGGCTCCAGAGCAGAGTGAAGGGAGGACTCTGGGTGTTGATCAGTGCTGGGCCTGGGACGCGCACCTTGGTGCCAGGCCACCTGCAATCAGCCCTGCACTTTGAGACTGTAACCAGCCCAGGCTCAGCCCAGAGAGCCCAGGGTGATCCCCAGCATGTCCAGGGTCAGAGGGGGAGCAAGCCATGACCCTTGACAACCCGGGCTCTAACAGGAGGCCACACATACAAGAGGCCCAAGTCTCCAGCCCATCCCCACCCATGAAGGAACTCTGCTCCCAGGTCCACACACCCTCCCATGACATGGGCCTCTTAACACAAGCCTCACGGATGGACCTCACACACCAGCAGGGCCCGGCTTCCCCGCCCTCACATGGCCTAAGTCAGTTTACAGCCAGTCCTCTTCCTTCCTTCCGCCCCAGTGCATGACCCTGGTCCAGGCCAGCACCTCTTCTTGTCAATACCGTCCAACAAGCCTGGCGTGGTGGCGCACGCCTGTAATCCAAGCGACTCAGGAGGCTGTCAGGAGGACTGCGAGTTCAAAGCCAGCCTCAGCAAATTAGCGAGGCCCTAAGCAACTCAGTGAGACCCTGTCTCTAAATAAAATACAAAATAGGGCTGGGGATGTGGCTCAGTGGCCGAGTGTCCCTGAGTTCAATCCCTGGTTCCAAAA
>JAJEJO010000668.1:308017-338820 GCA_020662805.1 Glaucomys volans | reverse complement strand
CCTGACCTGGATGCCAATCTTTTGCCAACTGATTCTTTGTCCACACATCAGCCAGAAACAGCTTCTTCCACCTTTTAAAACCTTCAGTGGCTTTCCATTGCCCTTGGAATAAAGTGTCAATCCCTGGCCTTCCTGGCCTGACCCTGCCCTCGGGGGACAGGCTTCTTGCCAGCCTCTCTGTTCGGGCTCCAGACCTCATGAAGACAAGTGCAGGGTTCCTGCCATGCCCAGCTCCCCAGCATGGCTTCCAGGGCTTTTAGGGCTTTTGCATTCTTGTTCTTAAGGGTCAAACCCCTGTGAAGCTCACCTGCTGTGGAAGCCCCGTGCCACCCTCAGGTTGCAACAGAGAGGGGCACGAATCAGCATTCCCTGCCCGAAAGCATGCTCAGATGAACGACGGGGAACTGCCCTTTTCCCTCTTGCTCTGCCTCTCTCCCCTAGTGGCTGGATGCTGCTGGGGGTCCAGACACCTTGTATCTCCCTGTGTGACAGCCGGGTCGAAGCCCCTAGCCCAGCATCCCTCTGAGTTCAGGACCGTCAGCACTGGGTACCAGGTTGAGGAGAGCAACACTCTGTGGATAAGAACCCAGAACCCCACCTTCTGTGCTAAGGGTCCTCAGGCTCTTGCACAAAAGCCTTTCCACCCATTCATGTGGCACAAACCCACATTGACGGCTGGGAGCCCAAACCACAGGAATGGGGTTTATGTTAATGGGCTACCTTCTCGGGTCAAGGTGTAATTATCTTCCATGAGCCTCAGCTCCACCTGGGAGTCATGTGCTGTTATCATCCATCGCCCCTTCATAGCTGGGAGACAGATGCTTACAGAGGTCCAGAGATGGGCCCAGGGTTCTGGGATTTGAACCCACCTGGTCTGACTTTCCAGTGGCTTACTAACCACCCCCTAGCTCAGAGTTAAGCACCCCCATTCTGCAAGTAGGGGTAGCTGTATTCGAGGTATGATTCTGGGCAAATTACTTAATCTCTCTTGAGCTCAGTTTGCTCATCTGTGAAATGGGAGAAGAGCACGTGGCAGGTTGGAGGCTCCGATGAGGGTGTGTATGTGAAGTGCCGGTGTGCAGTCAAGGCTCTGCCTGCTTGTCGTCAGCACTGCGACCCAGGCAGGTGCTGGGTCTGGTCATCCTCTAGAACACTCAGGCCTCCCAGGGTCGCTGGGAGGATGGAACGAAACACTGAACACTATCCAAAACCCTGAAAGCTGAAGGTCAAACTCCCTTGGCAGCAGAACCTGACCTGGCTGGACCTCTTTTGGTGGCAAAGCCCGACTTTACCTGACCAGAAGGCTTGAACAGGGTGTTTTTAAATCCCCTGCAGTGCAGCTATTCAAAAGTCCTCTGTGCTTGGTGACTAGGCATTGTATGCGATGTGGTATGCGCATCCCCTGTCTGACTTCTCTGGGATCCCCAGAACAGCTCCAACATGTGAAGCACACCCAGGGTTTGGGATAAGGGATTGCACTTATGGTACCTTCTGCACATAGCTGGCATACAGCAAGTGCCTAATAAGTGACCATTCTCTCTTCTTTAGGATTATGCACACCCTTCCCCTTTCTCTCCAGCTCAGTCTGCTCTCCTGTGTTAGAAACAAGAGTTCTGTGCCTCTCAATGGATGTGAATGGATGTTGATGAGGATCCTGATACAACTACTACTCATTCAGAGCTCACAGTAGGCAGAGCTCCAAGCCCACTGCGGCCACCAGTCAGATGACCCAGCACAGGCCCCCTGCAGAAGTGCCTTCTGTTCACATCCCAGCTCTGCAACTACCTAGCAGGGCCTGCCATTTGACCCCTCCCTGCCACAGTAAACAGGGATCCATCACTAAGTTCCAACTTCAACTTTTCTAGAAGGACTTGGAACCATGCCTAGCCTATAATCAGTGTCGGCAGAATTATGACTAATCCTCACCCTGAAGCATCAGCCAATAGCTAGCCTCACCATGCTGGTTTGGAAACTGAGGCAGAGAGGCAAAGCAACTTGGTGGTTCAGGAACTGAGCCCTGTTTTCTGCTGCCTCTCGGAAGCTGGGACAAAAAGACGAGCAGGAGGAGGAACGTGGTCCACCCCAGCAATACCTGCCCCCTGGCCCATCCTATCCATTCTGAGTGCCCACCAAGTTCCCAGCATTATTCAAAATGTTTCAGAAGCACAAGTTGGGGCCTCTTAGGCTTGACACGATTCCAAAGATGACTTCCTTCTAAGAAATGATCAGGGACACTTGTGGGCAGAGACAAAGAGCTCACAGAGAGTCCAGGAAAACAGGTTCCAGCCTGGCGGGCACTGAGATTCACAGACTATAGCTTCTCCTTGGAGACACGGAACAACACTGTCCTTTCATTAAAAGAAGGCTTTGCTTGCAGGGTCTCATGGGACTGTCACTGGAAATGGCTCAGGATGGAGCTATTACGGAAAAATAAAAAGAGGGAGTTCAGTGACCAGCTGGGCATTTGTCCTTTGCCCCACACAATAACACCTGCCCCCGCTGCCCCTGGGCAGAAGTAGGCCTTACTGCTTCCTCTTATTCCAATCTATGCGAGGCCTCCCGAGACCGAAACCAGCCCTGCCCCAGCCTTCGACTCTGCAAACCAAAATGCTCCTTACAATTTCTGGCATAGAAATGGAACCTCAAATAGAGGGAAATAGAGGGTGGGAGGGATGTTTTTCTCAGAGCCAGCAGCTTTTGCAGAAAAACAAGGATTAAAGAATCAATTAGAGGTTTGACAACCAGAGTTAAGGGAGAGAACAGGAGGAGGTCAGCGGAAGCCAAAAGCCCTTCACAACTGGGTCAGCAGGGCTGGGGGTGTAGCCCAGTGGTGGAGCACTTGTCTAGCACGGGAAGTCCTTAGCTCAACCCCAGCACAAGGAGGAAAAAATCTGAAATGGTTACAAAACATCCAGATAAGCTTTTCTCCTCCCACCCTACAAGTGGGGGCCCAGGGGTACCTACCTGGGTCTGTGTGTGTAACTGTCCATGCAGTTCACCTCTAAAGTTGACGTAAGGTACATATATTTAGATGTGTGTGTGTGTGTGTGTGTGTGTGCACGCACACTTGTGTGCTGGGGTTGGAACCAGGGTCTTACACATACTAGGCCGATGCTTTACCACTGAACCCCCAGTCCTTAATGGTACATATATTTTTTGCATTGCTTTTCATTTTCTATTTGATCAACTTTATTAAGATATAATATGCATACGATCAAATGCCTCCATCATAAGTGGAACTTTTTTTTTTTTTTTTTTTTTTTGTTGGGGGGGTTTAACCCGGGGGGCTCTCCATTTTTGAGCCACATCCCCCGCCCTATTTTGTATTTTATTTAGAAACAAGGTCTCACTGAGTTGCTTAGTGCCTTGCGATCCTCCTTCCTCAGCCTCCTGAGTCACTGGGATTACAGGCATGCGCCACCATGCCCGGCTATAAGTGGAACTTTTAATGAGTGGTATCCTCACTATGTGCACCTTGATCAGAATGCAGGACATTTTCAACATTT
The DNA here is from genome assembly GCA_020662805.1 of Glaucomys volans. NCBI lineage: Eukaryota > Metazoa > Chordata > Mammalia > Rodentia > Sciuridae > Glaucomys > Glaucomys volans. The sequence goes on along the minus strand of JAJEJO010000668.1, from coordinate 335,314 downwards.
TCATCATCCAAGAAGTTTCCTCTGGCCTCATTACACTCAGTCCCCGCAACCCCCATCCCCGCCCTAATCACCACTGATCTGTTCTCAGTCATTACGGTACTATTTCATGTCTGTTTTCTTCTTTTTTCAATGCTATTGCAAATAGAATTTTTAATTAATTAATTTATTTATTTATGTATTTATTTATTTATTTATTTATTTATTTTTTTGGTACTGGGGACCACACTCAGAGGTGCTCTACCACCAAGCCACATTCCCAGCCCTTCTTGTTTTTTATTTTGAGACAGAGTCTCACTGAGTTGCTTAGGGCCTCACTAATTCGCTGAGGCTGTCCTTAGACTTGTAATCGTCCAGGTACAGCCTCCCAAGTCACTGGGATCACAGGTGCACACCACCACGCCTGGCTAGACTTTTTAAATTTCCTATTCGAATTGTAGCTAGTAAAAATAATTTTTATATTGTTTATTTCTTGTGAACCTCACAACATTCACTCACTAGTTCAAGTAGTTCTTATGTAGATTCCTTAGGATGTTCTAGTTATCAATATATCGACTGTGACTAAAGAGAGTCTTACTTCTTCCTTTTGACCGCGACTGAACTCTGGCTCCAAAGTTCATTAAAAGGAAAGTCAATATCCAAGAGACAAATGTTGGGGCAGCAGGCATCATGGAAGGTGCTAGCAACCTGGGGGTGGACTGCTGTCTCCAGAGCCCCTCTCCAAGCCTCTGGGGAAAGAAGGGGTTACTTATATGAGGACCAAATTAGAGGCTACACGCAGGAGCTTGAGTCAGCCAGTCTGGTGTTCTGACACTAACCACAGGTGATGATCTTCTAGTGACAGCCTATCCTTATCTAGAGGGCAAGATGCTCCCGAATCCAGAGAGGCAGCCACATCCTGGGAAAAGGAACAAGAATAAAGCAAATGGAGTCACTGACGGCAGCAGACTTTGTGCCCCTTATTTCTTTTTTGTTGTTGTTGTTTTTTTTTTGTTTTGTTTTGTTTTTTGGAACCAGGGATTGAACTCAGGGACACTCGGCCACTGAGCCACATCCCCAGCCCTATTTTGTATTTTATTTAGAGACAGGGTCTCACTGAGTTGCTTAGGGCCTCGCTAAGTTGCTGAGGCTGGCTTTGAACTCGCGATCCTCCTGACTCAGCCTCCCAAATCGCTTGGATTACAGGTGTGCGCCACCGCGCTCGGCTCCCTTATTTCTTTTCCTTGCCTTCTGCACCGACTAGGACCTGTCACACAGCGATGGATGCAGAGCAGATACCTCTGTGTATGGCCAGTCTCAGGGTTCAGGCAGGCATCTGGTTACTCCTAAGTATGCCAGCTGTAGGTTTGATCAGATGAGAGAATTCCCTCCAGTTCCCAGTTTGCTAAAAGCTTTTTATCACAAATGGTGTTCAACTTCATAAAGGCTCTTCTGCTTCTATTGACACCATTGTCTGCTTTTTTCCCTTCCTTTTGTTAATATGCTGAATTATATTGATTGATTTTCAAATGTTAAGCCAACCTTCCATTCCTGGGTTGTTTCATTTGGTCATGATGCAGTATCCTTTTTCAATATTACTGGATTCGATTGTTCATGTTTTCTTCTTCTTCGTTTTTTGTTTTTTGTTTTTTGTTTTTTGTTTTTTGCGGTGCTGGGGATTGAACCCAGGGCCTTGTGCTTGTGAGGCAGGCACTCTACCCACTGAGCTCTATCCCCAGCCTGATTGTTCATGTTTTGTGCAGGATTTTGTTATACCCGAGGAAAATGAGATCATCCAAGCCGTTCACGTAAAGCCAAAAGAAACCTCTATTATAACTGGCCAGTGACGACCACCGTACATCTGAAAGCAGCGTGTTAGGGAATCGCACCCCAGTTCCGTAGTTGCCAGTATTTATAGGGAGGGGGGGAAATTAGGGTGAGCAGTCCCTCCTTCCTGTATTAGGGAGGGGAAGTGGTTAGGGAGGGGTCATCTCTCCCTCCTGATGGTATTTGAGAATCCTATTTCTTTTGGGGAGTATAACAATTTTTATCCATTTGAATCTCTGCTCTATGTTCCCAGAGGCTTGAACACTACTGTGAACAGAGTAAATGCTCAATAAACATGCAGAATCTGATCGCTTCCTTGACATGGAATTGCTGGGTCACAGGATGTGTGCATTTCTATATTTTGACAGAAATTGTCCGACCTTCCCCTGAAAATGTCCCAGTCTTCACTCCCATCAACACGCATGCAGCATGGCTCAGCTGCGTGCATGGTGGTCATAGCCACACTCCCTCCACTGAGTGGTGGGGAACAGTTTAGAGAAGCACTTGACTTCCCCCAAGCAAGCACGGGAGGCTTTACAGAGAAGCCAGTCCCTGAGCTGTCTTGGTAGAAGTCCAAGGAGGAAGAGAAGGAGGTCCACAAGGTCCAGAAAGAGTCTGGCCAGCAGAAGGAGGGGAGCAGCCTCAGTGGCAGAAAGAGCACATTCAAAGGCACAGAGGCATGACAGATTGTTGCATCAGCCACCAACTAGTCGTGCAACGTTGGACAAATCTATCCTGCTAGTCTGTAAAAAGGGAATGTCAACAACAGGGCTGCCAACACTAGGAGAACCCAGTGAGATAACACATGAGAGACCCTAGGCAACCTCTAACTTGAAGGCACCGTTACTATTGACAAGGAGGCAGGGAGGCCAGTTTGTGTGTCCGGCTCAGCACCAGACTGACAACCCTTGGGAAAAGAAAGCAGGAGGCCAGTGCTAACTTGGAGTTAGCAGCCTAGGTCCTAGCCTCAAACACCAGCTAAAGTAAGGACTGTGCACCAAGGATGACGTCTCCTGATTCAGAATCCTGCTCAGAGGGGACAGTCTGATTAACAGCCTGACAGAGCGCTCCTTAGGCCCTCCGCTGCCTCAGAAATCATCTTCAGCTAAGATGAATGCTGACTTCCTAAACAACTTAAGCAACGAATTTAGTAGATTCAGGAAACACGTCCACATCTGCCTGTCTTCCTTTCCTCCCTCCCTTCTTATCCCCATATGTATGGAGCACTTGAATGGCTTCCCCTCTTTCTAGGCCTGGGAGCAATGACTTTAATATAGAGCAATCACTGTATTTGTATTTTTGATGATGCTGCCTGGGAGTTATTTCTGAAGAGTTCCCATAATCAAATACAGATTGGCGGCTGGCTTCTGTTTGCTCACTGCTCCCTTCCTCCTTGGTCTCTCTGTTTACACACAGCAAGCACGTCTAGCAGCTTGGGCTGGGCAAAGCGCTGCTTTCAGCAGCTCCAGGAAGGAGAACACAGGTTGGCGTTATTCACCAGCAGACTACAAAGGGTAAAGACTAAAGGGCTAACAGACGACAGGGCTAAAGTTGTGGTCTGTGAAAACAGAAGATTTTTATTTTTCCTGCAAAGTAGGTAAAATCCATGCAGACCTGAAATCCTTAGCAGGAGTGGAGGGAACACTGAGAAACAGGTTGATTTGGAGAATTTTAGAAGCTGGAAGTGCCAGGTGAGTGATGGGCTGCTGAGAGAGGAGGAGAGAGTCTAAGGAAAAAGGAGTTTCTGGCACTGGTCCCTGTGCAGACTGGCAGTCACCACCAGAACAGGAAATGGAGAGGTTGAGCAGGTTTGGAGGAGGGGAGGAAAGATCAGTGCAATTTGGGACATTTATTCACTAGTTCCTTGGGCATTACCAGGCAGCAAGAACCATGTCAGGAACAATCCTTGAGGGAAAAAAAAAAAAAAAACCAACAAAGTCCCTGCTCTCTTGAAGCCACATTCCAGGGTAGAAAAAGCAATTTAAATATATCGACAAAGCAACTGCAGAAGCCCAAGTTAAGGATATTCAGTGGAATCATGAGATAGACTTTGCTGCAAGGGAACCAGAGAAGGGCCCACCAAGCCAGTCCAGAAGGTAAAATGCCAGGCTGAGTTTGACAGTGACCCAAGATGAACAAGTTTAGATGTATCAATCTGCACTGGAGAAAAATCAAAAAAGACAGGTCAAAAAGTGCATTGCAAAATACATACAGCATATACTACCACTTATAAATCAAACAGTGTTGCATACCAAAATATATAAAATGAGGAGCTGAGGTGTACCCTGTGGTTGAATGCTTGGCTAGCATGAGTAAGGTCCTGGGTTCCATCCCAGCACCACAAACACACGCACACAAAAAATACTTAGGTTGCACCCGCAGGTTAGGCTACTTAAAAAAAAAAAAATTTAAGCTTTAAGCTGGGTGATGGGTACGGTGTATTTGTACAGTTGTTTGCACACGTAAATATCACAAAGTGAACTTCTTAAAAAGGAGAGTCCGAGGGCCTGGTTACGCTTCGCCCAGCGCGATTCCTCGGCCTGGGAGCTGGGACCTGGAAGCTGGGACCAGGCAGCCCCTGCCAGTTTTTACTTCATCTATGCAGCGGCCTAGGCCCGCCCCGATCGGTGATCCGCTCAGGGCTGACCCCGCCCCAGCCAGGGAGGTCTCCCCGCCCACATCCGCCTGCTGCCCAATAGGCGCACGGGATCCGGGCCCACACCTCCGCCGCGCCCCGCCCCCGACTCGCGCCGCCGCGTGACGTCACGGCCCAGCCCCCGCCACGTGACCGCCGCGCGCCGGGGTCTTGTTAGCCGCGGGGTTCGCGCCGCAGAGGCCGGTGAGGCGCCCGCGGCGAGGCCGCGGAGGGAGCGGGGCTGCGGCGCCCTCGCGCGCATGGAGGCACCGGCGGCCGCCTGAGGACAGCGGGGCGAAAGGACCCGGCGACCTCGCGCATCCCTCGAGCGGCGGCGGCGGGCCGCGGAGCCGGCGCGGCCATGGCGACAGGCACCCAGCAGAAGGAGAACACGCTGCTTCACCTCTTCGCCGGCGGGTGAGCCTCAGGCCGAGCCCGCGCGCCCCGTCGCCCCTGCCTCCCGCCCCCGCCGCGGCCTCCTCGGCCGGCTCGGCGCGGCCCCCAGGGAGGAGGCCCGGCGCCAGGCGGCGGGGCCGGGAGGGTCGGGGCCTCTGACCCCGCGGCCGTCGCGCGGGGGCGGTTTTACCCCGCGCGCGTCCCTCCGCCCGGCGCGCCCAGCATTTTCTCCTTAGCGGCTGGTGAGTGTCACCGGGCGGTGCTGTGGCCAGTGAGGCTCGGGCGGCGGGCCTCCTCCCTGGCCACGCCACGCTCGCTGTCCATCTGGATTCCCTTCCGTGGCCTGTCGTCAGGGACCAGCGTGTCGCCGCCCCGGGCAGCCTTGCGGGTGCTCGGGTCTGCCCTGGAGATCCCGGGGTGGCTGGCGCCGTGGGTGATTCCGACGGCCGAGGCCGCAGGTGTTGCACATCAGCAGGGGCCTGGAAAGGGCTGGTGAACGGCAGCGGCGCCAGCCAGCAACACGTGGGAGGGTTGAACGTGGAACCTCGGGAGATTGCGGGTCGCGAGGTGTGCCCGTGCTGTTCGGTGGTCCGGCACCTGACATTCTTTCGGAGGAGGCCACCCCTTTCGGGGAAGGTTGAATAGTATGGAGGTTGGGAAGGCAGCTGACAGCCCACCCCCCCCCCCCATAGAAATAGGGACGTTTTTGAGTATTAGGAATATTTTCTTAATCACAGCTTGTGGCATTGGATCCTTCTGATTCCTCCCGGATATCTGGAGTCTTAATTGAGGACCTCACAGGGTCTCGCAGGAAGGTTTTTAAGTGTAGGGCATTTTAAAAATATTTTTTTTAGTTGCCAATGAACCTGTATTTTATTTATATGTGGTGCTGAGAATTGAATCCAGTGCCTTATGCATGCTAGGCCAGTGCTCTACCACTGAGCTACAACCCCAGCCCCATCATAGGACATTTTGCATAAAACATTTTATTCTGGGTTATCATCTTGAGTATTTTGGTTGCAGCCTGTCCTATTACTGAGATATAGTCCTCATTACAAACAACTTATGGTTAAGAAACTCACCTGCAAGGATGATGAAAGCGTTTCTGCACTTTTTATACTTTTATGATAGGCCATGACTTATTTTCTTCAATAAGACAATTTTGGTGGTCCCTCATAGGAAGACTTATTCATCTCTTTTCTGTGAGTCCCTCAACCCTTCCCATCAGTCTCTGTGGATATTTCCTTTGAGAGTAACAGAGGAAGCATTCTTAAGAGACTATAAATTTGTCATTTCTGGGAATTTTAAAGAAGTTGACCACATTTTTAAAGGCAAGTGGGAGAATTTTTTAAAACCAAATTTTGCTCAGTGATTTTTGATTTGCTGTTTTTAGTGAAGTGGTCTTTTAAGTTTTTCTTTGTCTTCCAAAATGGAAGTTACCTGCTGTGGAGCAGCCTCACTGCAGAGGCTCACAGTGTAATGGATGGCCTGTCTTGATGGGTCTGCTGTGTCCTTCATGGTACCTTCTGGCTGCCTATTCTACTGGAGTATCAGGCTTTTACCTTGTAATGGAGAAGAACTGCAGTGGGCAGCACCGCCCCAGGGCTGATGAGGTAGTTTATTAGGGTAGTGCCGGAAGCCTTGGGATTTAATAAACTTCAGTTCCTTCATTAGTAGCAGTTTGGAATTACTATACTTGCAGATTCAAGAAAGAAATGAATCTTCAGAAGGGGTTTCCAGAATCACTGATTGGATTTTGGTCCATCTAGTAGTCTAATATGCTTTACTGCAGTCTCTTTGAGGGTAGAACCTTAAAGGAGCTGAGTGTAGAATGGACAGAGTGTGTAGTTGGATGTGGTCAGGCCAGCTGTCTCGCCTGTCCAGTGGAATCCGGCTGCTGTGCTCCACCTATAACCATTTTCCCCTCTTGTTAAGCTGGCATGTTTCCAAAGAACTAAGTTCAGTTCCTTTAGAACCTTTTGAAAAGAAGTCAGGGCCTTTTTAAACTCTATCACATTTCTCCTGTTTATTACATAGCTTTCAGAAGGTGTAATAATACCAAACAAGTTTAATGCTATCGCTAATTAATGATATTGAACAAATATTTTTGTTAGGTTGTTAAACTTATGAATAGGTGGACATTAATTTTAGAACCTTAAAAATGAAAACCGTACCAAAACAGCTCATAGTGTTTGAAATTTCTTTCTTTCTTTTCTTTTCTTTTTTTTTTTCATTAAGGTACTTTTTTGGATTCTTTGCAAAGAAGAAAAACTCCTGTGTTAACCTGTAATCATTTTGAGGAGGATGTGTTGCCTTTTAAGCGAACAGGAAGAAAAACCACCCACAGACCAATACCTAGAAGTGAACACTTTATAAAAAGGTCCCCTGCATGAGTATGCAAGTTCAAATTCATTTTTAAAATAGCTTTTTGTTTTTGGTGGTGCTGGGGATTGAACCCAGGGCCTTGTGCATGTGAGGCAAGCACTCTACCAACTGAGCTACATCCCCAGCTCTAGTTTTGTGTTCTTTAAATTGCTCTGTTCTTAGTGATATTTTGAGGTTTAGGGGCAGCGTGTTAGAACACCTCTGAGTGCAGTTCGTCATAGAGCCATGTTTATGTACCATCAATGCTAGGCTGCAGAGAGAGAGCAATGACGAAGTTTCTAAACCCAGTCCTGGAGTTTATTGAGGACATTAGGCTCATTTACAACAGGGCTGCCTAATATTCTGATGACATTTCTTCCTAATCTATTATTACTGACTCCCACCATTATAAATAGCTGGATATCTTTACCAGTGGAGGAACAATTATGAGTAAAAACATTTTTAGTCCCACAACATCCATAGCCTATCTTAGTTTGGTCGTTTCTGCATGAGTGAACTTCATTGGATGGTGTTTAGTACCTTTGGGGTTTCTGCTTTCTTCCCTTATCTGTATTGTTGTCAAAACAAAGTACTCACACACATTTTATTATTACTGCATAACAAAACCTTTCATTCCTTTTCTGCTGTTTGAACCATCTCTTTTAAAAAATGCTGGAATGCTGTGAAGTGGCCCTTCCCTGTGTAGGCCTGATTTGCCCCCAAGGAATTTGGCGGGGGGAGTGGGGGTATTGGCTCAGTAGTGGTGCCACTTGCCTGGCATGCACAAGGCAGGGGGTTGGATTCCTGTACTGCGCAGAGGATGACTTGGGGATTTTGCTTGTCTGTTAGTGTCAGTGATGCCCTTCACCTGCAGCACAGCAGCAGGGTGGCGATTAGGAAATCTGCTGGTACCTGAAATAGCTGGGCTAAGCTGATAGGGATTAGGGGTGGAAGACCTGGACTAGATACCTCAGGTCTTATTTTTATTTATAGCATGATTTTTTTGTTTTGAAATAAAAAATACTTAATATAGCCTTTAAAATGCATTTTAATGGGAATATAGTAATGTCTTTAAGGTCTTAAAATGTAAAATCCACAGATACTTTCAAAAATCAGTGCTTTACCCCTATTATGGGCAGCTATTGCTAGGTGTGCTCTGGTACTGTGTCCCTAGAAGTTTAATCTGTATCAGCCAGAGGTTACTGTGGCAGCCTTGGGGAATACTGAGATGGTGCAAAGTCATCTGTTTTGGTGTGGGGAACAATCTATAGAAAAGGCAGGACTTACTTGAAATGCTTAAAAATTTTTTGATAAAGTATATAGTTTATACATAATAACTTGATTATACTGTTATATATATACTGCTTGTATAAACTTGTACATGTTGCTAGAAATACAAATTGACTGATTTTGTTCAGTGTGTTCATACATGTTACAGTCATTTTTCAAAATCGTGTGGATTGGGAAATTTCCAGTAGAACAGAGGCTCCACGAGGGTAGGAACCATGGTGGTTTTCTTCACCAGAATCTCCTGCTAAATCCTCACCTTACAAATGCCCAATTAATATTTCTTAAATGATTGACCAAGTGAATAAAAGGTATTATGTGTCTTACCCAAGGCTGTAGACTGTTGTTGTCTAAGTTGTCCCAGATAAAAAGAAGCAGCACCTTGATTGATTATGTATTGCAAATTTGGTTCTGTATTAAGATTTGCTAAAACTAGAGGTGTAAGGTAATGTTAATTTGGGTTTTGTCTATTGGTGAAAGATAATTATCTTCAGGTTCGGAAAGTACTGTAGAGTTTTGTTTAGTTGTAAATGAACACAATATCTTCTTATTCATTTATTTTTTTAAATGTGGAATACAGGAAATAACTACATCAAAAACCATTTTGCTTTACTTTTTTTGGGGGGGGAGTACTGGGGATTGAACCCAGGACCTCATGCGTGGTAGACAAGCTGTCTACCACAGAGATCCATCCCCAACTCAAGCTATTTTGCTTTCACTGAGTAAATACAGAAAAATTGCATAATAAAATATCATTAGCCTTATCCCAAGAATTCAAATAAAACTTCCCAATTATAGTATGCACAGAAAAGCAACTCATGTTTTTCAAATAGTAACTACACAGGTAGCAGCAGAAAAGACAGAATTACAAGAAGCACCAAAGGGTAGGAGGACTGGGGAGTCCTAATCATCTGCTCCTTGGTGGAGCTTTGGTATGTATATATGAGCCGCCCGTGTGGAGCCAGTGTACTACCATTGGGTAGTGATTCTTATAATAAAGAGCACTTTGACCTTGACTTTGGTGCCTAGTGTGTGTGTATAAGCACGGGAAAAAATTCTTGTTGACACCTTCTGGATTTTGATCAGTTGTCCTGGTCATTTGAATCTCAGAGGTAAAAGGTACACACCTGTGAGCAGTTGTAGAGTGTTACCTAGTTCTGTGTGAGCACAGTTCTGTGTGAGCACGTAATAGCAGAAGAGCCCAGTGAGCACATTGTGGCAGGACTGCCTAACTGTGCCCTGCTGTGAACCCAGGAGAGGGGCCTCATCACTGCAGGGGGAGAAGTCAGGCGAGCGTTATGTGGGTGGAAAAGATAGAAGGTTAATATGTTCTTATGTAATAACCCTAAGACTTCAGTTCCAGAAAGGAGGAATGAAAGAAGGTAGAGATAAGGAGCATGTTTTTATATAACAGCGAACAATCATTGAAAAAGGGAGAGAGTGCAGAAAAAAATCTAGTTCATAGATTTTTAGGGAAATTAGCTAAGTGGACTCCAAAGCCAAACGCTCCTGGGCTGCTCAGACGTGCTCGGGCTGCTCGCCACGGCCCCTGCTGCTCTGCTCAGTCCCTCGCCACTTGCCGGGAGTGCAGCGTGCAGAGATTTTTTGCTGAACTTTGGCATTGCCTACTAGAGTAATACTACCCTGGGAGAGAAATTAAATTAATACCCTGGAAGTTTCTTCCAGTAGCTGTTAGAAACACCTACTATAAACATGAGTCCTGGCTGCTCTTTGGAAGATTCTAGCATTCAGACTCCACAAGTGCTTTCTTGAGAAGTGTGAACTTGATTATTTTGTTTTTGGCTAGACTTAAGAGGCTTTCAGTCATAAGTACTAGAAAATTTACTTCCTACTGGCTTAATAATGGATGCGTGCACCAAACTTTAGAGGAAGGACAGGAGTTAGGGGAGGACTTACCTAACCAGTTGGACAGTGTCCCCACGGAACCCACCTGTGCCTGTTCTGCCTCCCAGGATCGTCTGCTTGATGCCGGGGGTGGTTGCTGCATGAACACAGAGTGGCTTCCAGCAGCTCCGTCTGTCTCCCGCCCTGAGCAGGTCTGGAGTTTCACTGTCCTTGGACCCACTTGGACACCTTCCCTAAACTGGTCATTGCCTCTGGGGGAATTATGCCGAGCATCTTGGGCTGAATCACGTGCCCTTCTCTGAACAGACAGCCTAGCAGAGTGGAAGGTGTTCTGTTGACGGGTTTAAGTGAGTCAGAGCTAAAATGAGAAATGGGCTCAGTCCCATGTGTACCGTGCGGCTTAACAAACGAGGACTGGTGAGGACAGAGGGAGGGAAGGATGCTGGAGGCACCTGCAGTGCCCGCCACTGTGGGCCCTGCTGCCTCCAGACATGCTGTCCATTTTATTGGTCTGGGACTGAGTTTCTCAGCCTTAGCCAGGTAATTGTTTGAGGGGAAGGGATGTCCTGTGCATGGGAGGATGCTGAACAGCATCCTTGGCCTCTACTCACTACATGAGAGTAACAACTTCCCACCACCCATTTCCTGTGTGTGGGTTTTGTTTTTGTTTTTGTTTTTTGTGGTGCTAGAGATTGATCCCAAGGGACTTCTACCAGAAAGTCAAAACTGCAAAAACTGATCCCCAGCTCTTTTTTTAAATTTATTTATTTCAAGACAGGTTCTTGCTAAATTGCCAAGGCTAGCCTCCAACTTGTGATCCTCCTGCCTCAGCCTCCTGAGTTGCTCAGATTACAGGCTGAGTCACTGTGCCTGACTCCTACCCCCCCATTTCAACACCATAATATTTTCAGACATTGCCAAATGTCATTGAGGATGGGGACAAAATTGCCCAGGCTTGGAAATGGGTCTAGAATAGTGGTCTTCAAGTGTTAATCACACAGCCTATGATTGAAATGTTTATTCTGCCCTATTTTACATATACAAAGTGTATGCACAAAATATAAATTAAATGGAATTAGAAATAAAATGGAATTTTCTTTCATCTTTTGTTTTTTCTTTTTGGGTACTAATTGAACTCAGGTGCTCTACCATTGAACCACATCCCCTTCCCTTTTGTTGTTTTGAAACGGGACCTTGCTAAGTTGCTGAGGGGGCCTTAGTTTAGTCCTGTGATCCTCCTGCCTTTGCCTCCCAAGTTGCTGGGATTACAGCCACTGTCCCCTGTTGAAATTGTGTTTCTTTCTCCACATCAGTGGGTCATGACAATGGAGGATGTACCCCGCTTCGGAGATTGTCTAAAATATTTGTCAGATTAGTCAGCTCCCCAACTATGTGATGCTAAGTCTGTGTCACCACATAAGTGGGCATTAAATGTGACTTTTCCTGTTGTCTGAGCATGGCTGCAAGGACAGTCAGATGAACCAGATAAGCTGGTCTTAGAAAGAGGTGGGAGAGTCTGCCCTCCTGGGTTGACCATCCCACCCACAGACCATGTGCTGGGAAGAAAAGCCATGATGTCAACATGGGTCCTGTTGAGAACTAAGCATCTTACTGTCCCTGTCCTCAGCCCTCTAGGTCGGGGCTGCAGAGTGAGGGAGCTTGTTCTGGGGCCATGTGCTTCCTGCTGGTGGGATGCTGCTGTGTGACAGAGCCAGAAGTGGGTGGGGAGGGACAAGGCTTGGTGGCCCATTGACTTGGTGTCAAGGAGCATGTGAGCCAGAGGAAGGGAAGTCACCTAGTGTGACCGAGTCTCCAGGCCAAGAAAGGCAGGAAAGAGGTTGGGTGGACTACTGGTGAGATCCGAGGGAGCGGGTATCACGTGTCAGGGCTGGCAGTGAGGCTGAACCCCAGTCGCACTGAGGCTGTAACATTCTCTGAGGCCACCAGTAGAGCTCACAGCCAGGTGGACCCACAGCAAGACAGGACCACATCTCCTTCCTGTCCCCCAGCCTAGAGAGAGCCATAAATCAAAGGGAAATAAGTGACAGGGGAAGCCGAGTCCTCACATGCCACAAGTTTGCCTGGCGGTAGTAGAGGGAAATTTGAAGCAGATTAGAGATTGAAGTTTTCTGTGGGACTGCATTTGAAAGAAAGTTACAGAAAAGTCTGGAATCTGCCCATGTCATGGAAAGGAAAGAGGAAATCAGTAGAGCACAGCTGAAAGCCATGGGTGGGGGACCAGCGACAGACCAGAGCCCTTTCTGAACTGAGTCTCCCAAGAAGCCGGTTACCAGCCAGGTGGTGTTGGTATGGAAGAATCCGGACCCAGGGAGGTTTTCCTACAGAGAGTATAATTTGCTATAATCTTCAGTGCTTTGGACCCAGATATTTTTAGGAAAAGTAAATATTTCTGATTGTGTGTGTGTGTGGTGCCAGGAATGAAGCCAGGGCCTCAGACTCGCTCTACCCCTAGGCTAAGCTCAGCCCTGTGATTGAATATTTTTAGAAAAATTTGGAAGGCCGGTCAAAATAAGTCAGTATTTCATATTCATATTATTTTCTCAGACTGATGCATGTCTTGCCCATGTTGGTTCTTGAAGAAAAAAAGAAGGTCCACTGAAAGAACTTGAAAAATTCTCCTAGGAAATGTTTTAAATTTTAGGAAGGATTGTTTTTTGGGGGGTGCCTCTGGGAATTTAACCCAGAGTGCTGAACCACTGAGTCACATCCCAGCCCTTTTTTATTTTGAAGCAGGACCTTGCTGAGTTGCCAGGCTGGCCTTGAACTTGCCATCCTCCTGCCTCATAGCTTGCTTTTTTCTAATTGAGAATTACAGTGAATTTGCCTCTGACACAAATGACTTAAAAATATCCTTTGGACCCATCACTTTGAAGACATTTTTCAGGCAGGTTAGGTGAGGCCTGCCTCGTAGCCACGGCTCCCACGCTGCAGGGTTCTGTCGCAGTGCTTCCCGTTGCTGTGACACTGATCCTGCAGCCTCCCTGCCTTGTCGTTGAAGCTCCTGAGCCGAGCTGTGAGTGTCCAGGTCTGGTCTTCCTGTCACACTATGCCTTGCCCTGAGGTGGCAGGGTACAACATAAGACAGTGGCCTGCTGCCTCAGAGAGGTCACTCATTGTCAGGAGACAGACTGCTTCCTGCTGGTCATCTTCCCGCCAGTGGCATAGATTTGGATGACAGATGGCCAAAGTCATGAGTGCACCTGACTTAGGGACAAAGTGAGGGTGGGTAACCTGTGTCCGATTTGAACTTTCTGGCTTTTTGATAAAAGAATTTAAAGAGAAGCTTTTTTCTTCTTCTTTTTTTGGTCACATGGAGTTAGATTGTTCACCATAAATCAACTTCACATATTTCTTTTTTTTTTCCTTTACATATTTCTTTGTCTTACTCTATAGCAGGTAATTTTTCCAGCGTTTTGAAAATACTGGAAAGTAAGTTTTTGAACTTTCCTGTATACAGTGTGTATGTGTGTGTCACTGACCGTGGAAGCCAGAGCTCTTGCCCTCAGTGCATCCCCAGCCCACGGGTCGGACTTTTAAGTGAGTGGTTAGTATTACAAGAGAGAGGAGTAGTTTATTTTGTGTGACTAGGCATGGGTTAGAAAGTTAGTTTTTCAATGTCTTTTTAAAACTGCTCCCCATTATCCTGGTTTTTTTTAGATACAGCACAAATTATACAGACCAATATTAAGTAAGACTTAAAATTCTTGATTTTAAAAAAATGAGTTTCACAAAGTCTCAATTAACTAACCAAACAATATGTAATGTTATAACCAAACTAATATAATTGCTTTCTTTCCATAGTACCCCACAAGAGATTGTCTCAGCTAGACAGAGGACCGACCTGTATGGGGATTTGGGTTTGAATGCCTAGGCACCTGGAGACTTTGAAAAAGTATATAAGCTTGTCAAGAGCCACATCGGGGTTTGGGGTTGTAGCTCAGTGGAAGAGCACTTGCCTAGCATGTGTGAGGCACTGGGTTCAATTCTTAGCACCGCATATAACTAAATAAAGGTCCATGAACAACTAAAAAATATTAAAAAAAAAAAAAAGAAGAAGAAGAAGAGCCACGTTGCCTCCTGCCTCCCCGTCCTGATTGTGATCCCCAAAGTGCTTTTGTGATTGGTGGGCTTGGGCCCTCAATTCAGAAACCACTGCGGTAGATGCAGCTCAGTTTAGGATGTGTCCTCATGGTGACTTAAACATGGTTACCTAACTAATCCCCACCGGCTCTGTCCTCTTCTTCCCCATCCGTACTTTTCTGTCTCCTGACATTCGGGTTCCTCCTTGTAAATTGGGGGCGATCATTCCTACCTCTTAGGATTGTCAGAGCAGTGAGTGCTTGTCACAAAATCGTCATTGGGCTAATGGCAGCAGTGCTGTCCTGCTTGGAGATTTAACCTCATTCATTTCCCACTGTGTGGGAGGGGCTGGGTTGCTGCCGATTTCCCCTGCCTGATCCTGCCTTGGTGGAGCCGGGGAGCAGGCGCTGTTCTGTGGCTAGCCTTCCCAGTCTGAGATGCCAGTGCAGTGTGGGACCTTGAACCTCCGTGGGGGCCAGGCCCCACAGCAGCTCACTGCAAGTGCAGGCGGCCGGTGGTGGAAGGTAAAGGGCGAATGCTCTTCCCAGATATTTAGCTGCCCTTAAAAAACATTCTCCATGAAATCGCAAGTGAATAAATACTGTTTGAGATCTCGTTGGGTCCCGATGGGAGGGATGCAGAGCCCTGACCTTGAGGATCATCTTACTGTAGAGCCACGTTTTCCAGGGAGGAAAGCCTTCGTCCCTGGTGGTATGGGTGGTGGCTTTAGATGGTACTTGACATTGTTCATTCTTACTAGCTTATCAAACATGTGGTTTGTGGATATTGTCCTGTAACAGAAGATGGAAGCAGATGCTGTAAGATAAATGAATTACTGGGATTCTAGGTGTGCACCACTGCACCCTGCGAGGACTGCGTTTTTAAAGGGGTAAAGGAGTGACAATGGGGTAAGGTGAAGTAGCTTGTTTTGAACAATTTTCTGTTGGCCCTGGTAGTTACACAAGTTGTTTTGGATGGTTTAGATTGGTGCTGGAGTCTGTTCCCATGTTAGTCTACACGTGATCAGTTGCTAGGAGGCTAACTTGAGGGGATCATCAGTCAGCAGTAAGTTTTAAAATACAAGTTAGATTTTAATAAAGATCCATACTGTCATAAACATGGAATTTCAGAATAGTGACATTACCCGAATATTTGGTTTTGGTGTACAAAGATGCATTTTCTGGAGTATTCCTTGTGGCATGTAGTGAGATAAGAAATGGCATGAATGTCCAAAGTTAGGAAGTTTGTTAAAAATATTTTACATCACATGTAACTAAAGAAAAATAAAATTTTTAAAAATATTATACATCTACACAGAGGGACAGTTCAAAACCAGGACAAGGTGACATGTCTGTGTCAATGTAGGAGAATATGGTGACAGTGGTTATCACGTTAGCTCTGGAATTTCAGCTTTTTTTTAAACCTCCCCTGTGTTCTGTTTTCTTTAGTATATGTGCCCTTTCCTAAGAGAAAGTTAGACTGCACATCCCGCTCCTGCAGAGCACCAGGCCACTCTCTGACGCTGCTGGGACCTCTTCTCTTGCAGGTGTGGGGGCACAGTTGGTGCTATTTTCACTTGTCCACTCGAAGTCATAAAGACCAGGTTACAGTCTTCGAGACTAGCTCTCCGGACCGTCTATTATCCTCAGGTTCATCTGGGGACCATTAATGGAGCTGGAATGGTGAGACCAACGTCAGTGACTCCTGGACTCCTACAGGTTCTGAAGTAAGTTCTGTCTGGTCCTCTGCGCTCTTGCCCCTGCACACTCCTGTCCTGTCAGTACAGAACGCCCATCACATGAGATGTTCTGTTTGCACAGTCTCTAGTCCTTATTTAAGAACTAATGGGGCGGGGGGAGGCACTGGGGATTGAACCCAGGGTACTCTACCTCTGAGCCACAACCCCAGTCCCTTTTTTTGCTCTTTTCTTTTGAGACAAGGTCTCACCCACATTGCATAGGCTGGCTTCAAATTTGCAGTCTTGCCTCAGCCTTCTGAGTAGCTGGGATTACAGGTATGTGCCACCACATCCAGCAAGAACTAGGATTCTTTATGATACCTTTGAACCCTGACCTTGTGCCCTTGGCCACAGGGTGCTGTTCATGTGATCATCATCCAGAGACAGTTGAGTAAACCAAACTACAAAGCAAACTGAAAACCTGTGTTTAAATTGTTGCATCAAATTGTCACTGTTGCTCAGACTTTTGAGGGCTAACAAGGAAATAAGGGGATAAAATTTTTTAAATTGCACAAGACATGGATTGTATTTTAAGAGGGAGTGATATGCAAATGAAATGTTTTTGAATTTTACTTTTTATTTGGAAATAACTTATAGAAGGTCTTTTGTTTTATTACTAGACTAGCTATCCTCTTTATTATTTTGGCTGCAGGAAAAATATCTCATTTGCTTACAAAGTAGCTAAATATTCCTAAATCGAATTTGGCTTATGAGTCTCTAACATTAAGGCAAAATAAAAGATTCAGACAGGCTTTTGACAATATCTGTTTTTTAGCTTAGGGTCTGTACTTTGAAAAGAGATGTTTAATAAATGATAGTTGAATTTAACTGAGCATGATACTCAAACCTCTAACTTATCCTTGGAAAAAGGTGTATCAGGAAAGAGGTTGCTGTTTATTCCTGTGGAGGTCTAGTTGGGAAACGTTAGAAAAAGCAGCGACTGGAGGTTCTCTGGCCTAACACCCCCACACTCAGCACTTAGGCAGAGTTGAGCCACATCTGAGATGATGGAGTGAGTCTTGGTGTGTTCTTAGACACATTTTGTTTGTAAAACCTACCTGTGCAGCACTTGGGCATCCCTGCCAAATGTGATAAAGGGTACATCTATGTTACTGAGCAGAGCTGGATGACATGATCAGCTGAAGACCAGGTCCCACGTGAGAGTCAGAACCCCCCTTGGGGAAGAGAGACCTTCTCCTGAAGAATCCAAGAGAATCCTTTTTTAAGTTAAATACTGAAAAGGGGAGCAGAGACCCAACCGGCAGAAGGTTTGGGTCACGCACAGAGAAAACAGAATCCAGTGACGTGGAGGTAGATGTGAACCCCAGCCAGGATACGCAAGCCACTGTCCTTAGTGGCTGTGGAAAACCTCCCACTGGCTATTCACAGCAGAGGCAGACACTGGGTCCAGGAGACACCTTGCACCTCAGGAGCACATAGTGCCCAGCAGTGAAATGATCACCCACTGTGCTAGCTCAGAGCAGACGTCCCCATTCTACTTGTTAGCTCCACGTGACAGCTGAGTTTGGTTTACTGTGCCGGGCAGAATGCTACCAAAGTTTGGGTGTCAGCAGGGCTGAGCCTGTAGGATAAATGGGAATGTTTCTGTTCTAATTCTATCAGATACATATTCCACATCTCTCATGCCTGTGTCTCTCATCTCTGGTAAATCCTGCCTCCCCCCATATGTGTCCCCAAGTAGGACAATCATTTATCAAAATGTAACTCAAAGGAAACGGGCTACTCCATCTGTTAAAATATAGAAACATCTTCCATACTACACAAAAATATTTTGGCCCTACAACATTCATTGGTTGACACAACCATAGCTACAAAACAGTGAAATATCACATGTGGGTACTTTCAAACCACTTGCACTATATGCACATCAAAATATAAACAAGGAATTAAGTAAAATTTTAGGGCATTGGAAAAGCATCTGTGAGGCAGCATTTTTCGTTGGAGAACTGTTTTATTTACTTCAGCTTTATCTCCTAAGCCTGATACATATATTTTTGGGGATTCTCCAGTACACCTCAGCTGATGGTACAGCTTCCAAGTAATGAAAGTTCATGTGTGTGTAGTAGTGGACTTGACAGCCTCCCTAAGGTGTGCTCTCTCGGGCCTGCTGATGAGGACATGCAGTTCAGAAGTTAGAAGGTGTGCACCAGAGTCATGTTTGATACATAGCCACCTTTAAGGATTGTGAGCAGCTAAGAGTAAGGCAAAACAGCACAGAAGCCCTGGACTTGAGGCTGAGCCCTGGTCTTTCAGGTCTCTTCGGCAGAGCCGCATCAGCTCCTGGCTCGGACATCCAGGACCTTGTCCTCACCAGCCTCCTTGGCTGTCTGCAGCCGCACCACCCCACTCCTCTAGTGACAGCCCCTCCCTTGGTGATCAAATTTCATCTCGAGGTTGTAAATACCATCTGTGAATGACAGTGTTTCTCTCACAGGCCGTCTAACTGCCTGTTGGACAGCTCAGTCGCTGGCCATTCCACATGTGACCTGTACAAACCCTGCTGCCCCTGAACCTCCCGTCTGGGTTAGAGCCGCTGCCTGCAGCTGTGCGCTCTGGGGCCTTGGAGTGGCCCTTAAGTCTTACTCCTCTCAACCCCACAGGAGATGCTGTCAACTCTGCCTTCAGAATATATAGAGTCTGCCCCGTTCAGCACCTCTTTTGTTGCTGTCCTGGCAGAGGCCACTGTCACACCTGTGGCATGACATCGGCTTCCCAAGTGCTCTGGCCTCAGGCCTAGCTATCCCCACCCTCGGTGTGTTCTCAGCACAGCAGCAGGAGACTCCTCTGCTTCCATCCCTCCTGAGACTGCAGTCTTCCTCCAAGCAAAAGCCGCAGCCCACAGCTGTCCTTCCTGTCCACCTCCAGTGTCCCTCCCTTGCCCCTCCAGGCTCCACATTCCTTAAAAGGCCAGGAACCTCTTCTACCACGGGGTGCTCGTTCTGGACATTTTCTGTGTGGCTTTGTCACCTTTGCAGGAAGGCCCTGCAGTGACCATGCTATTTAAAACGGAACCCTCCCCCACACCCATCCCCCCTTCCTGCTTTATTTCTATCCATAGCACTTACCTCCTTCCAGCAATGTAATTTATTTATGTATATGCTCTTTTCTTTCCCCTCACCACCTCTGAGTCAAACTTCTTGGAAGTAGGGACCCTAATGTGATTGTTGAAGTGCCCTCGCGTACCTAGAATGTAGCCTCAGTACCATCCGCAAATGGAGGATTTGGGCCGTTGGAGAGAAACTGCTTATAAAGGACTCAGCATCCCCTGCCGAGTAAATAAACATAAGCTGCGTCTTTTACATGTACTTCCTGTGCTGTTAAAACAGAACATCTGTAGATGTTTCTCAGTGGCCAGGGCCTCAAAGGGGAACATCATATCACCTA
This sequence comes from Glaucomys volans, assembly GCA_020662805.1. Classification (NCBI taxonomy): domain Eukaryota; kingdom Metazoa; phylum Chordata; class Mammalia; order Rodentia; family Sciuridae; genus Glaucomys; species Glaucomys volans. The sequence goes on along the minus strand of JAJEJO010000668.1, from coordinate 315,719 downwards.
ATTCCCATCTGAAGAAAGCACAGTGGACCTTCAGGGACGGCGCGTGTTTTTCTAAGGCAGTCTGCAGTCAGGCCCCCACAGGCTGTGCACCTCAGAGGATGACTGCTTTCACTGGGCCACCCCCCACCACCTGGTGGGAGCTGCCCTCTCTCTCACCTGGACTGTGGGCCACCCCTGAGCCGGGGTCAGCCCCTGTGCTGCAGAACCCATCTGTGTTTTCTTTTTACATTTCTAGAAGACACTGTGATTCAAAAGCCCAAATGGTGGCATGGCAGCTTGTAGTCCTAGTGACTTGGGAGGCTGAGGCAGGAGGATTGCAGGTTCAGGGCCAGTCTCAGCGACTTAGTGAGACCCTGTTTCAATAAAGAATTATAATGAAAAGGACTGGGATGTAGCTCAGTGGTGAGCCCTCTGAGTTCAGTCCCCAGTAACAGCCACTTCATTGAACTTCCCCCACTCGCCACGCGCCCTGCTCTGTGGGGGAGTGCTGCTTTAAAAGACACCAGTGGGAGCTTGTTTATAGGAAGTTTCTTTTTCAAAACGCAAATCGTTGCTTACTCAGGTTAACATTAGAGAAAAATTCTCCTTTGGAGAATGGATAACTTTTATCCTTTGAACAGTTACATAAAAGAATAAAAGGCAAGGTGTTAACAAATTCAGGATCCCCCTATTAAATTTACCAGAGTAATGTTTATTTCAGGTGTCTGCTCTTCTAAAAAGTCTGGTTTAATTTTTTTTTCAAGAAGGCTTCTACTCTTTAAACTGCTGAGGTATGCCTTCTATTTGTTTTTTCAGGTAGATTTTTAATCCGAAAAGTAATGTGTGCATCATTGAGCCAGTCTGTATTTTTTAAAAACTGACATGTTTAGATAAGATCCTGGTCTTGGATTAATCAGTGGTAAGCATATTGTGGTCTGAAACTAGCAAAGAGATTGAAATGCTCCAAACAAGACTCTTATTCCTTCTTGCATTTCTTTCCCAAAGGAAGGTTGATGTGACTGTGGGAAAGTGAGTTTGGGTCCTTATAAACCTTCTTTCGAAGCTAAAGTGGGCCATTTATAGCAGGAACTTGATTGTTCCAGAAAACTGTTGTAAACACCCAAATAGTTTAGACGTTGGATTATATAACAGATTTGACTCTTTGCCAACTGTTAATATGCGTAACTATGGAGACGGCCGTCTTCATTCTCTAAAGGTCTGAGTCACTTGAGGACACGCGCTCCCTGCTCCATTATGGATGAGAGGCTCCCCGCTTCCTGGAGCCAGAGATTCCCCTAATTGTGTTTAAATGGCTTCTCGGGCTGCGCACTGCACATTTCTGAGACCACAGACGGAATCGAGGCTTTAACAGACTGTCGAATACACTTAGCACTGAAAATCTTTATTACATACTGTGTCAGGAAGTGTAGGCTATTTCAGGGTTAAGAAAAGTTTTTGTTAAGAGAGCTGGCCTTTTTAAACAGTCCTGCTTTGAGAAGGTATTTTAATTTCAAAACATTAAATTCTCGAGCCAAATAGCTTACTCTTAGCAGTGTGACTAGTCATGGAAACCCCATGAATTGCATTTTGCAGTATTGTGTTTATGGAATCCTAAGAATTGTGTTTACATTATAATCATGACCTAAATTGTTTTTACAGCCTATCATAAACTTTTTTGTTTCGTTTTGGGTTTTTTTGTTTTGTTTTGTTTTGTTTTTTCTTTTCTTTTTTTTGGTTCTGGGGATTGAGCCCAGGGGCACTCCCCCACTGAGCCACATCCCCAGCCCTATTTTGTATTTTATTTAGAGACAGGATCTCACTGAGTTGCTTAGGGCCTCGCTAAGTTGCTGAGGCTGGCTTTGAACTCGCGATCCTCCTGCCTCAGCCTCCCGAGTGCTGGGATTACAGGCGTGCACCACCGCACCCGGCATTATCATAAACTTTTTTTAGTAGTATTGTTTTTAAGTTTGTTTTGTTTTTGCAGTGCTGTGAATTGAACCCAGGGCCTCACACATGCTAGGCAAATAACTCTGCCACTGAACTGCACCCCAGCCTAGAATGTTTTTATTTTGAAATCATTTCAGACTTACATAAAATTTACAGGAATGGTACTGATAACTTTCTTATACCTTTTTATAGATTCACCCAATGTTTAACACTTTGATACATTTTCTCTTTCATTGTGTAAGTGCCCGCACATATATTTTCTGTCCATCTCTAAGTGAGTGCCATGTGGCTTGCCCCTTTACCCTTAATCCTCCAGCATTTATTTCCCAAGAGAAAATTCTCTTAAAGCCACAGTAGTTTTCAAATTCAAGAAATTTCATGTTGCTATTCTATTTTTTAACTATTCTACAATCCATATTCCAGTTTTAGCATTTAATCTGTTCGAAGCAATTGTTTAAGCATAAGAACTAAATTTTGCTTTACAGCAGCATTTCTCCCCTGCTCTAGATCTTTCTTCAGTGTTTTTCCTCCTTTCTCCTTCCTGGCTTTATGTATTGTTTAAAAAACTTTATTAAGATGTGACTCGGGGCTGGAGTTGTAGCTCAGTGGTAGAGCACTTGCGTCACATATAGGAGGAACTGAGTTCGATTCTCAGCATCCCATATACATTTAAAAAAAAAAAAAAAGATGTGATTCATATGCCACACACTCCACCCATTCAAGAGCCTGCGGTTTAGCTGGTGTAGTGCTGTGTGCTTGGTCCCAACCACTTGGGAGGCTGAGATGGGAGGATCGCTTGACTTTAGGCAATAGAGGAAGACCCGTCCGTCTTTTCATTTAAAAAGAGGAAGAAAAAGTGCAATTCAGCTGCTGTTAGTATGTTCACAATTTTGTCCAACCATGACCACAATCTAATTTTAGAGCATTTTTGTCCCCACTTAAAACATAACCCTTTACCTGTTTGCATCATTCCCATCTCATGCCCCAGTCCTGGTAACCAAATGCTGTAGTCAGCTTTCTGTCTGTAGGTTCGCCTCTCCCAGACGTTTGTGTGAATGATGTCTCTTGGCTTCTGAGTCTGGCTGCTTTCGTCTAGCTGAGCGTTTCTGAAGGTCATCCTTGCCGCAGCACATATCATTACTCCCTCCTCTCAGTTATTGAAGTATGTGCCATTGTATGATCAGGGCTTGTTTTAAACTCATGTGCTTTGACCTTTCTCAGATGCCACGGAGAAAACATGCAATGTGCCCTGCGCTAATGTGAGATGTGTTCCCTGGTCCAGGTGTGGCAGAGCCAAGGAGGGCTGGTACCGAAGGGGTTGGTCTGGGCCACACTATCAAGCGTGTCCTGGCCTCACTTCAAAGTACTGCCTGCCAGTAAAGAAAGAATTTTTTTTTTTTTTTTTTTTGAACCGGGGAGTGAACTCAGGGGCACTCGGCCACTGAACCACATCCCCAGCCCTATTTTGTATTTTACTTAGAGACAGGGTCTCACTGAGTTGCTTAGGGCCTCGCTAAATTGCCGAGGCTGGCTTTGAACTCGTGATCCTCCTGACTCAGCCTCCTGAGTTGCTTGCACTGGCGTGCACCACGACACCCGGCAAGAAAGATTTTATGATTCGAAAACAAGGTTTCAGTCTGTAATTTTTTAAAGTAATTTGATTATGTAAATTGAACTGAGGTCTAACTTACTGTTTTTTTAGAAGAATTATTACTCACATACCATGAAATTCATCCTTTTGAAGTGTACAATTCAGTGAGGTTTAGTATATTCAGAATCAGGTGACCACCACCACTGTCCGATTTCAGCATATTTTCATTATCCAAAACAGAAACATGTATTCATTAGCAGTGTTTCCCATCCCCCACCCCTTTGTCCCTGGCAGCTGCTGATTTAGTTCATGTCTCTAGGGACATTTTATTCCTTTTGATGCTACTGGAATCGGTGGTCTTTTTGTTGTTTGATTGTTGGTTTTGTTTTTTAGGAGAGACCCCACTGTGTTACCCAGTTGGCCTCAAACTCTTGGGCTCAGATGATCCTTCTGCCTCCGCCTCCAAAATAGCTGGGGCTGCAGGCATGCACCACTGCACCCAGCTTGGAATTGTTTTGTTTTTTTAATTCTATTTCGTTGGTACAACTGATTTATCATATTACCTTGTTCCCTATAACCTTGCAGGACTTGTTCATTAGCTACATTAACTTTTGAGTAGATTCCCTAGAATTTTTTTTTTATATTTTTTAAAGATTTTCAGCTGTAGATGGACACAATACCTGACTTTATTTATTTATTTATTTTGTGGCGCCGAGAATCAAACCCATGGCTTCACATGTGCCAGGCAAGTGCTCTACAAATGAGTTCCACCCCCAGCCCCTAGCAAACACCTTTCCTTTTTCTTTTCTAGTTGAGCTTAAGGTATAAATATTTATTTTAAGCAGTTGAAATATTTCATGAACATCTAAAAATTAGGAGGAGAGGAACTGAGATTCACAGTTTGGTTGATTTGTACTACAATCCAGGGGATCTGGAGCTTGAACACAGTCCGTGTGCCACATAGCACACAGCATCCTAACTCCTGCACCAAAAATTTCAGCTTGGTTTTGAAGACCTTTTCTCCATGAGAAATGTGGAAGTGGTAGAAGTAGTTAGTAGGACTCACTTTGCTATTGGTATTAAAGTGTCTTTTTATCATACCTCCAGTGTGTCATATGAAGGTATAAAACATAACATGTCACCCTTCAACTAGGACGTGATTATTTGTGAGCTGGTTCAACATAGAATGCTGTCAAATTGAAGGTACTAGTTACCAATTAAAGAAAAATTCTCAATAAGAAAAGATCAGTGGGGGCATGGTGGTATACACCTATAATCCCAACTATTCAGGAGGCTTAGGCAGGAGATTTGCAAGTTTGAGGCCAGCCTGGGAAACTTAAGGAGACCATGTCTCAAAATAAGAAATGAATAGGGCTGGAGATGTAGCTCAGTAGTAGAATATCCCTGGATTCAATCCCATGGTGTGTGGGTGTGTGTGTGTATACAGAAAGGAGATTAGACAAGACCATTAATAAAAACAAGGTAGATTGTATTGGGTGCTAATAGAAGATTGAACCATTGAAAAGAGTAAATTTAACCAACTTGAAGAGTTACTATATTGAAGTGGAAAAATGTTGAAGAATGTTCCATACGGTTTTAGGATTTCCTGAGTTGCTTTTAATTAGAAACCATATTAATTTTTTTAAGCATGTTAGCGAGGTTGTGGAGAAATTAGAAGCCTTAGGCCCCACTGGTAGGAATATGTCACAGCACAGTACCCGTGAAAAACAGCATGGCAGTTCCTCAAAACCTGGAACAAGCCTGTGACCAGCAATCCTGCTGCTCAGTATAGATGCAGAAGTATTCACCCAGGGATTTGAGCAGACACTGATCTGTCCGCCTGTCTTCATAGCAGCATCACTCACAGTAGCCAGAAGGTAGAGGCAGCGCAGGTGTCTCAATGGATGGGTGGATAGATGAATAAAATGTGGTGTCTGTAACAATAGAATTTCATCCAGTCTTTAAGGAGAAGGGAATTCTGATGCATGCTGGGGCATGGATGACCCTCCAAACATGCCATGGGAAATGAGCCAGTCACAAAGAGGACACGCAGTATACAACTGCACTGGTGGGAGGTATCTGGAATAGCCAGATGCAGAGTCAGAGTGGAATGGCAGGGTCAGAGAGGAGTGGGGTTGGGGTGTCAGCTGAAGATGAAGTGCCGGAGGTAGATGGGGGAACTGCTTCCATGACAGTGTGCATGCCCTCAGTACCACTGCTGTGTCCACTTAAAAATGACCCAGATGGCAAAGTTTGTTATATATATCGGCACAGTTTTAAAAATAACTGTAATCCCTATAATCCCAGCAGCTCGGGAGGCTGAGGTAGGAGGATCACAAGTTCAAAGCCAGCCTCAGCAACTTAAGTGAGGCCCTAAGCAATTCATCCAGACCCTGTCTAAATAAAAATGTAAAAAGGGCTGGGAATGTGGCTCAGTGGTTAAGCAAACCTGGGTTCAATACCCACTACCCAAAAATAAAGCAATAATTTGTCACAGTATCATCTTGGGGCTCAAGAGACTAGACTTTGCTTTTAAATACCTTCATATATGCCATGAAACTTACTAGATTTTTCGGTTCCTTATGTCCCTCTTTAGGGCTCTGCTACAATAGGCAAAGATCTATGAGATAATACTATTATAAATAAAGAGCCATTTCCAGAAGAAACACCACCCAGGGGAATTCCTGGGCTGTTCTTGGGGAACCTTGCTGTGATGGAGGGTGCTTCCTTTTGCTGGATGCTCATCCTAATTCTACCTGAGCAGCCATTTGGCACAGGCCTTCCTTAAGGGGATTTTTTACAAGTATATCTTTTATTATTCAGATCGATCCTGGAGAAGGAGGGACCAAAGTCACTCTTTAGAGGCTTGGGTCCAAATTTGGTTGGAGTTGCACCTTCAAGGTAAGCATTAAACTGTGCTCTGGGTCCTAAGAGCAGTGTCCATGCTGGGGCCTCTCTTGCCAGGAGGAGACACTGCTAACCGGCCGGTTCCTTTTTCTGAGTTGGGTTTACCTCAATGTATCTGACATGGAGAGATAGTGATGGTTGTGGTTGTTATTGTGTGAGAGAGAGAGAGAGATTCTGGTTATTTTATTGAATAGGAAAACTAATTTGCTGTCATCACCTGTAATCTCCCATAAGTGTTTGCTGCCCTAAGTGTGGTGTGTGGTCACCACGTGGAATTATCTGGGAACTTGTGCGGAAACGGTCATGCGATCTCAGGCACACCCAGACCTACGGTGTAGCAGGGTCCACAGATGATTCACCTGCACTTGGAGACACTGATCTGGAGGAATTGGAAAGGCATCTGGGTTTACTTTTTATGTTCTTTGCAAAATGACATTCTCCCCTTTTTTTTGAACAAGGCTTAAATTCTCATTAAAGCCTGTTAAAACGTACAGAGCTGAGCTGTGCCAGTAGCATTGTGGCCACATGCACCTGCTTCAGTGTAAATTAACTAAAATGAAAGACTCAGCTCCTCAGTCTTACGTTTCAAATGCTGCAGATCCATAGGCAGCTGGTGGTTCTGCATAGGAGAGCATAGGGGCAGAACATTCTGTCTCTGCAGAAAGTGCTTTTGGACAGTGCTGATAAGGAGAGAAACTGGGGCCATAAAAGTGAATGTGTACGTGTTATCAAAGGACATGATTTCAACAGCTTAGACTTGATTTATTTCCAGTTCTGGAATTGATCAACATTTTATTCCATAAAAGGTAGTGTAAGTGTTCTAGTGGGCCAAGTCAAAGGTAAGAACAGGGAGACGGAACAATAGAGAAATAACTGGTTAACATCCAGTTCCTTTTCATAAGGATTAAAGCAGAGGAAACCTGTTGGTCACACCAATTGAAACTGTCCCTTTGGAAAAGTTCTCTCTCTAATCCTGATTTCTTGGAGGGATAGATAACGTCTTAGTTTGGTGACAGGCAACTTCAACACAGGTGACTCCACTTTTTCTGTCTGGTCTCTTGGGGACTAAAGAAGGGATTTAGTCCAAAGCAGAGGCCTCCTGCAATTTTTATTTAACCTTAGTCAACACCCTAAGGTGAAACTTAAATCCTATGATTGGGTTGCACTGGCCAGCAGAAAAAGGCGTTTTCCCTGCATTACGGGGAAATATCCAAGCAGCCTGAACTCCTGAGCCCCAGCAGCAGAGGAGAAAGACCTAGAACACTGGGGTGGGGATGG
>JAJEJO010000668.1:266600-307917 GCA_020662805.1 Glaucomys volans | reverse complement strand
TAAAGTATATATTGCTGCTTTAACAGGTTAGCATTCATCCAGAATGAAGAACATAAAAGGACTTTGTGCACGTACTACCAAAATCGCATTTTCTTCAACTGTTTAGACACTCTGTCTTCACTAATAATTTCTGGCAGGGCAACAAGAACTTCCTGGGCAGGTTTTGGTTTTAGTACAGGTGAGGTCGGACTGTGGTTACATATTGTCTCCCATGTTGTTTATTACGCCTCCGTGTAGACTTTACAGTGCCTCGATGGTTTCTTTATAGCGTTCTCTCTTTGTTCTAACAGGGCTGTGTACTTTGCATGTTACTCCAAAGCCAAAGAGCAGTTTAACGGCATTTTCGTGCCTAATAGCAATATTGTGCATATTTTCTCAGCTGGCTCTGCAGGTATGTTACCTAGTGAGTGAGATAAAAGCTTCTCGCTTCCTAAAGCATGTGTTGTTTTTTTCCCCAGGAATAGAAATTCACTTCCTGTTCTTTTTGACCTAAAATCATTTTCAAAGACTTTATGTTAGAACTGATGGAGTGTGTGTTTGAGAGTAGTTTATAACTTTACTGCATTTTCTCTGACCACTCAAGCTTTATATTCTCCCTCAATTCGCCTGTTCTCCTGCATGTTGCTGCTTAGTATTGTTTGTTTTAAATTATTAGCGTGTTTTTCATGTCTTTCTGCTTTTTCCAATAAAATGTTTCCTAAAATCAGGGCTGCTCTCTTTGTGACTCCTCAGGATCTGGCAGGCCCATCTGCCCTTAATGCCTGGAGTGCCCAGTGAGGGCTCAGGGTCTGGGCAGTGTTTTCAGGAGGACGGGCAACAGGTCAGAGGGCTTCTGTTCTCTCTTGAGGAAGTCACTCCATTCACTGTAGAACGAGGGACAGGACTGCTTCTCAGGAAGTCCTGGGCAGAAAGCATGGACTTGCAGATTGCCAAAAGAAGGTCTGTCTTTTTATACAGACGTTGTGTCCACTTAAGTTGAAAGGTATTTTAGAGAATTTAAATTGACATTTTAGAAAAATTCTCACCTTCTGCCAGCTCTTATAAATGCCAGTTTCATTTGCCTCTGTCACCCCAGTAAATGTACTAGCAACCAGCCCATTTGAATGTGTAGAGATGATGATTTCTAGACCCTGAATGGAAAACCTTAAGCAAGCAGAGCTGCTTCACACGAGAGAGGCTTTTCCACTTCATGTGGAGCTCTGAGGAGGACACAGCATTCCAAACTAGGTCCATCTTCACTTGATGGGCCAGTAGTGAGTTAGCCAGAAGCCACTGATCAGTTTTGTGACTTGCAGAATTAACCTAGAAGAACAGAGGTAAATAAAGCAGACCTTCAGGGATCTTTATAAGCAAGTGTTTTCCTAGTAATCAATCTGCTTAGGTGGGACTCTGGTGTCAGGAGTTGGCCTAATACCATAGTGCAGCCTGCTTTTGACTGGAAAGGTGAGCACAGTTAGGATGAGTCCTCTAAGCAGATCAGTCTCAATTCATCACTTCCTGAAATGATTCATCAGGTTTTAAGATTTCTAAGTTTCTATTCAGGCAAATAGATTGAATTCTTGTTTTCCAAATTAGTATAGGGTAACCTTTGGATTACATCAGCAACTTCATAAAAACTCCCTTGAGGATCTGCAGCTTCCAAGCTGTACTCAGAGTTCTTACCCTGGGAATCCCATTAGGAGAAAGGCCAGCAGCACCACCTAGGGGTAGGAGAGACCCAACAGGCCCTGGGAAGCCGAGTGCCTTCTTGGGGCCCAGGAGTAGACTGCAGCCTCCATCTGCACTATGGAGAGGTAGCTGCCTCCCCGGCCAACTCAGGCCTCGGAAGTCCTGGTTTCGGAAGCTGTTGTACGGTGTGGGCAGCTTTGGTAAGCAGTGGCTATGCCCAGTGATGATTTTGTTGGTTTTTTCTTCCAGCCTTTGTCACCAATTCCTTAATGAATCCTATATGGATGGTTAAAACCCGGATGCAGCTAGAGCGAAAGTAAGTGACTGATCGTTCCTTCCTTAATGTAAGAATTAGGGGGATTTTTCCTTTCCCAGTTCTAGCTGTGGTGTTAGATGTAGGACTATTTAGCCACCCCGCCCCCTTTTTTCCCCTCAATCTAAGCATATGTAGAAAGACCGTTTGTTTTGAGATTTGTGCTGTGGGCATTGTGGGGATAAGAGGGCCACAGAGATGGCAGACAGGAGGAGATGGGAAGTGCCCTCGGTGGGCCTGCTTTCCTTCCTTTCGGGGGGGCTGTGTGCAGGCCGCACCAAGTGACCTCTGAGGACTCCCCTCCCGAGGCTTCACCTTCCAGGGGAGGAGGCCAGACAGAGCAGAACAGCACAGGCCGTCAGGCCCCAGAGGGGACCTTGAATAAGGCCCTCAGAGACACTAGGTTTTGCCCTGAAACTCTAGCCAGGAATTACCTATTCTGTGTGCTGTGGATCCCTTTGGCATTCTGGGGAAACCTTTAGGCGCTTTTTAGAATCGTGGTCTTAAAGCAGTCAAACCCAGTCATTAAAATACAGTTAGCTGGGTTCAGTGGCCTACACCTGGGATCCCAGCAATCCCCGAGGCACATATAACAAGGCGAGGAGGTCTGTCTCCTGAGGCAGAAGGCCACCCACCCTCTTGAAAGTGGGCAGAAAGGCTTGAGGCAAAAAAGCACAGTGGGTCAGAATGTGGAATTTCAGCAATTTAGCTTAAAGCTCTTAATCAGTTCTATTTTATGATTCTAGAATCAGTGTCACTTTATTCCAAAGCACAGAATAAGTGTTCCCATGAGACAGGCAGAGGAGGTTGGTTTCATAGAAAAGGATTGTCTATTAAAGGTAATCCCAATAACTCAGGAGGCTGAGGCAGGAGGATCACAAGTTCAAAGCCAGCCTTGGCAAAGTGGCAAGGCCCTAAGCGACTTAGTGAGACCCTGGCTCAAAATAAGAATGGCTGGGGGTGTAGCTCAGTGGTTAAGGGCCCCTGGGATTCAATCCCAAGTACCAAAAAAAGGAAATAACATCAGGAAATTTGGCCATTTCAGAGTTACTTTTCCTTGTAACGTAGTGATAAGGAGAGTGAACGATTAAAAACAACTGTCAGTGTCAGCTTACTCTAGGTTACCTTTTTTGTGAAAGGATTAAGACAGGGAACCAAGGTTAGAAATAATAGAATAAAAATACACCATTCGTGCGTGAGGCCCTGGGCTCAGTCCTCAGCGTGCACACAAAACCAGATGGAGACCAGGGAGCCTTCGTCTCCCCAGCCTGTCAGAATTTGGGTGAATTTCCTTCCCTCACACACTTCATGTGTGATTTTTTTTCCTGCTCTCCACCTCAGCACCTTCCTGTGTCTGCCTGCACAGTGACTTGGAGTCTAGCACTTGCCTTCCCATTCTTAGACTTCCCAAGTGTTTTGACTGTATTGCAGTTGTGACTCCCCTGTGACTGGCGTTATCCTCCGTTAGCTCCTTCTTGAAGGACAGAGGCTGTGAACATGCTTCTCTGGCCCTTGATACAGACACGCAGACCACTCTGGGCCAGTCAGGTGCCCCAGTCTGTTGAGCTGACCTCACAGGGGACCAGGGGTCAGCTGGCCACAGGACAAGAAGGACACATTTCTCACTTGGCAGCTTCTCTGTACTTTGGGTGATCACTTTAGTGACCTGGTGCAGTGTGTGTCTCAATGGCCTGTCATTGGTTCTCCCCACGCAGAATACGGGGCTCCAAGCAGATGAATACACTCCAGTGCGCTCGATACGTTTACCAGACAGAAGGCATCCGTGGCTTCTATAGAGGATTAACTGCCTCATATGCTGGAATCTCAGAAACTATCATCTGTTTTGCTATTTATGAAAGTTTAAAGAAGTATCTGAAAGAAGCTCCATTAGCCTCTTCCACAAATGGAACTGAGAAAAATTCCACAAGTTTTTTTGGACTCATGGCAGCTGCTGCTCTTTCTAAGGGCTGTGCCTCCTGCATTGCTTATCCACATGGTATGTTTTGCTTTTTACTTCCAGAACAGTGAAACAGCTGACAGGCTTGTCATTTGTCACGGTATCAGGACCTCCGTAGCACAAACTGAAGTGCACGTACAGGTTGAATGTCCTTTATCTGAAATGCTTGTGATGAGAAGTGTTTCAGATTTGGGGATATTCTGGTGTTGCAGCATGTGTGTAGGCTTTACCAGTTAAGCATGCCTAATTTGGCCAGCATGATGTGCTCCAGAAGTTTCAGAGGGGTTATCAGATTAGGGATGCTCACCCTGTCCCTGTACCTGCAGGTAAAGTGGATGAGTACAAGTGGCCTTAGCTACTTGAGCACCAAGGATGGTGAGTGGTGGGAACTGGCCTCAGTCAGCTTCAGCTGATTGGGCCCCAAACTTGCTGTGCAGAAATGCAGGCCCTGTGCTGCTGAACTTCTGTTTTCAAAGAAACCCAAATATGAATCTTACTTAAAATTCCTTGATGCACAAAATTATGTGGGAGCCAAAATCACTTAGAAATCACTCAGCTTCCACTTTGAGTGGAGTGATAAGTAAAGCTGCTTGGGGTGAGTTTGTGTTTTAGCAATTTTGTTTGTTTGTCCTGGTGCTGGAGTTTGTCCTGGCGCTGGAGATTGCAGGGCCTTATCAATGCCAAGTACATGCTTTGCCATTGAGTTATACCCGCAGCCAATTTTATTTTTTAAAAGAATCATAGAATTACTATCCCACTGACATGGTTTAACAACAACAACAAAAAAACGAAACCTTGGACATGGGCACGCACCTATGATCCTAGCCACTTAGTCAGCTGAAGCAGGAGGGTCACGAGTTGAAGCGGAGCCTGGGCAACTTAACAAGACCCTGTCTCAAAATTTTTACAAAAGGCCTGGGTTGTAGCTCAGTCGTGGACCATTTGCTTAGCATGCTTGAGGCCCTGGCTCGGTCCCCAGCCCCAAACAAACCCACAGGAGTTGGTTGTGCTGTGAGAAGTAAGTGGTTTCAGAAGCCCGCCCTTCTGTCAGCAGTGGCCATTGCACATGGTGTCGAGTGGCAGGTATCAAGTTTCACTGTGTGCTGGGGCACTCCCAGGCAACCCAAAGGGATGATGCAGAAGAGGTCATCCAGGGTCTGAGTTCTGCACAACAGGCAGGAGTGACCAGTGTCCAGCTGTAGGTGACTGGGGAGGAGGCCAGATGGGCAAAGTCTTGAAGGAGGAGGGAATGGCTTTTCAGCTGTGCAGAGTGGGAAGGATGGGAGGAGGAGAAGTTGGGGAGGGGAGTATGAGGTGCTTCAAAAAGAATTTACCCTTTCATTGTCTTTCTAGGCGTGTGACTACCTTGTCCAAACAGAACTGGGATGGCAGGTGGACACAGCTGAACCTTGACTTCTCTCCCTGTTTCACTTGTGCCTAAAGCAGGTGTTTGTCTCTCTGCAGAGGTCATTAGAACCAGGCTCCGGGAGGAGGGCACCAAGTACAAGTCCTTCATCCAGACGGCGCGCCTGGTGTTCCGGGAGGAAGGCTACTTCGCCTTCTACAGAGGACTCTCGGCCCAGCTCATCCGGCAGATCCCAAATACTGCCATCGTGTTGTCCACCTATGAGTTGATTGTGTACCTGCTGGAGGACCGTGTGCAGTAGCAGGCCACGCACTGTGCTCTGGAGAATAAAACTGAGAAACTAGAGGTTTCTTCCATTCATGTTTAGAGTGTCTGAGACTGAAACAGGCAAGGCCAGAGAGCATCTGGCTCCTGTCACCTGTTGGACATTTCCTTTTGGATTCATGCTTTCTGGAAGGTTTAAATTCGTTAACGTTAATAGTTAATTATAACTTTTTTTTTTTTAACTTAAGAGGGTTCAAGATTAAGACGCAACTAAATTAAATCATGCTATTTAATTTAAGTGTGTGTTTGGTTTGTGTCCCTTTTATGCTCATCGCACTGTAAACTGTAGGAACACGGAAAACATAAGGTTGAAGTGCAGCTTATTTTCTGCCCTGACCTGACAGTCTCCATTACCAGACGGTAAAGAAGTTCACATTTCAGTGGTACTGTGGGCAGAATTCCTCACTATTTTTCTCCTCTGAACATTGTACTTTTCCAAACCTTCATTCAGATGGATCTAAGCTTTCAGATGCTAAGAGGAAAAAAATTTTTCTGACACTGAATATTCTATGTTATAAACATTTTCCTGAAGGAATCCTCGTCTCCCCCATTGAACCCATGGTGCGAATTTTAAAGGACTGTTGATCTGTTGCCTGGCTCATTACTTCTAAAGTGCATGTTGGGAAAGTAATTTCTAAATCCAGAAACTCCTTGTAGTGTTTGGTAGTGGCATTTAGCAACAACCTCATTTTTTAATTTTATTTTTATGTGGTGCTGAGGATCAAGCCCAGTGCCGCACAGGTGCTAGGTAAGCACTCTATCACTCAGCTAGAACCCCAGCCCCTTCATTTTTCACAGTAAAACCCAAATATTTTCTCAAGATTTTATCTATGCTGCAGGTTAAAAATGGGATTGCTTAATTTTTCACTTACACATTCTTGAATGAATATTTTTGATGTTGAGCTTGTGTAATTTAGTTCTCTGCCTCTCCTTTATCAGGCCATAAAAATGAAAGAGCACTCAGTGTGAAGGGAGCAGGCAGGAAGGAAGGGACACTTCTTCCAAAAAGGAGCCGCTGGGTTTAAAATTGGAAATACCACTGCTGGAGCTGAGTGGAGAAACCCCATGATTTATTATTCTCTGCTCCACAAGCTTAGTCATTGGCATTTCTTTCTTTTTAAATAATCACATGGATGTACACATATACATTTATGACTTTAAAAACCCTCATTGCACACCTAGTATATGCCAAGAACTGTGCAAGGTTTTAGGTATTTTCTCATTTAAATTCATCCTGGTGACTGTGAGGTGGGTGGTACCATCCATCTAGGAAGTGAGTGGGAGTACAGCAGGTGATTTGCAGGTGAAGTGGTAAACTGACCCACAGTCGCCTGCCGTCCTACTTGCTGATACATGAATAACAGGTCCCCAGGGCCTTGGAGCCTGTGGAATGTTTGGATTCCAGAGTCTGTGTTTGTCAGGTGATGCCGAGATAAAAAGAAAAGTTCTACTTTGGCTCAGTTTTAGAAGTTCCAGTCCATGATTGGCCTGTAGCTTCGGAAGCAGCACGTCATGGCAGGAGAACATGGCACAGCCAGACTTCACCTCATGGCACAGAAGTGAAAAGACGAAGAGGCCAGGGTCTCACAGTCTCCTTCGAGGGCATGCCCCCAATGAGCTGAGTTTCCATCACCTTCCAGTAGCACAGAAGGCTGGAGACAAGCTTAATAAAAGATTGGGGTGTCACTCCAGGTCCAACCTACAGCAAGAATGTTCTGACTCCAAAGGCAGGGTCTGGCAAACCATTCGGGCATCTGCATCCATAGGCAATGCCGCTGATCAAGGTGTGCCTAAACTAATGAATGACATGTGACAGCTACATATGTGGATATTGTATGTTGTTCTCACATATTGCAGTCATTCCTTTGGGATATAATCGTGGAAAGGAATGATGCTTAATCACAGGCCCATACATTTGGAGGAATGCTAGACATCACAAGATATTCGTTTGTGTTCGTGGCTGGTAAAAACTGCAAGAGAACAGTTGGGAGAATGGGCTTTGTCCTGACACCCTTATCCGAGAGAGGTCTAGTCCAGGCCCAAGTACACCCTAGGCTTCACGCTGGTTCCCTTGGCCCCTCCTTCCTGCCACAGTTGAGTGTGGGTAGCTTCACTGGCAACAGAAAACAGGTGACATCGGTGCCGAAATAACCCATCTCTGCCACAGAGAACTTAATATTGATCTCAACACTGGTAAGGTTGTGCGGTCACTGAATCATTGTTTGCTTAGATAAAAATATTTCCTGTTCGCTTTTATTGGCTAATAATAGTTCCCACAAAATGCATCTTCCTTCCAGTCGCACCCCTGAGTTAACTAGTTTGCCGTCGTTAACCACCCTCTACTTCCTACAAATACATACACAGGCTTTATCCAAACTTGGGATATTATAAAAATAATCAGTATGTGGATTTTTAAAGTGCGCCTCCCTCCAGGTCAATAACTCCAGCTCTGCGATTCTTTCTAATGGTCGCATTACATTCTGAAGCATGGCAGTCCTAGAATTAACCCTGTCTCCATCGCTGGGTGTTTGTTTGTACAAGCTAATTTTTAACCCTTGTGGCTTCAGGAGTTGCAAATTGCAGCCAAACGGCACTAAGCGCACAGGCGAGGTTTGGCTAGACGTTGGGAGGAAAGGACTAATGACAAGCAGCCCTAGGAGGCAGGACGTAGGTGGACTCCCAGCTGCAGGAGCTCGGGCCCACGCGGCCGGCGCGTGCGCGGGCGGGACTCTGGCCCGCCTCTGCGCACCGCCTTCCATCTCCGGACGTCGGGGGGGCGCGCCCGAGCCGGCGCCGCGCGTTTCCGCCGGCGCCCCGCCCACCGGGCTCGCCCCGCGCCGCGATTGGCTGAGCGGCGGGAGCGCGCCGAGTCAGGGGGTGGGCCCGCGCCTGCTACAAAGCGGCGAAGGTCACGGCGCGAGCAGGCGCGCGCCGCCGCCCCGCGTAGTGCTGCGGCCCGCGCCGCCAGCCCGCCGCCGCCGCCGCCACCGTCCGCGCGGGAGCCATGGAGGGAGTGAGCGCGCTGCTGGCCCGCTGCCCCACGGCCGGCCTGGCCGGCGGCCTGGGGGTCACGGCGTGCGCCGCCGCCGGCGTGCTGCTCTACCGGATCGCGCGGAGGTGAGTGCGCGGGCCCGCCCCACGCGGCCTGGCCGCCGCCCCGCCCAGCCCCGAGGCTCCCGCGGAGGCCGCGGCGGGGACCCGGCTGCTCGCGGAGGCGCGGGACCGCTCTGCAGCCCCACCCCCACCCCCACCCGAGAAGACCGAGCCGGGAGCCGAGTCGGGAGCCTGGCCGGGGCGGGGGCTCCAGAACGTGGGGTGCGGGCGAGAGCGGCCGGCGCGGGGGCTGCCGGCTCTCCTCCCGCGGGGCCCGCGCCCCACGCCCTGCAGGGCCGGAGACCGGGGCTCCTGACGGCCCACCCTGGGCCCCCAGCCCTGGGCCCCGGCAGCGCGTCCGATGGGGTGATAATAGCCGGCACTTGCTCTTCAGCCTGTCATGGCTCGAGCGACACGCTCCGCACATCGGCCATGTCAGAGCAACCAGTGCTTCCCCGGGAGAAGCCGAGAAACAAGCCAGATAGATTGATGCCAGGAAACACGTTTTGAACTGAAGCTGCCCGTGCCTGGAACCTGCACTCCTGACCCCTGGCTAGACCGCCTCCCGGAGGCGGGGACAGCTAAGCTGCTTCAGAGGTGTCTGAGATGGACTGGGGCCACCCTCCACCCTGCCAGGCTGAGCTCATGCAGACCCCCACATCCACATCCGGCTTCCCCACCCGACTCCATGGTCGGGCACAGAGTGGAATGGCCTCGGTTCAGCAATGCCTGGGGGTGGGAATAGTCGACTGTTTCCCCATGATGCACCTTCTCTGGGCCCAGGGAGGAAAGTGGAGTTGTGAGACCATCCTGCGGACAGCAAGGGATGCACAAAGGTGAAGAGTGCAAAGGGATCTGCCTGGGGTCACAGCAGCAGGTGGCCGAGCTGCAGAACCCAGAAGCCTGACTGGTGGTCTTCCTTAACCACCCCAGAGAGAGACAGTCAGAAGAATGGGGTGGTGAGGCACTGAGACCTGGAGGTGTCAGGTGTCTCTGGAGAAGGCATTGCCTCCTGGGGGACTGAGGGAACCCCCAACTCAAGGGGTCGCTCACCCTAAGTCTCTACATGTTCCATTGCTGCCCATTTCTGGAAGCCAGAGGGGCCTACAGGACCAGCTGGTCTGAACCAGTCGTTTTTTAGTACTTGAGAGCCAGGTTCCTCCTGAACAGCAGCCCCTCGGTAGCCCAGGATTGGAGCCTTGCGGAGGAGCAGTGTCTACACCTGCGCCCCCAGGGTTTGGTGTGGCTGTGTGTGGCTGGGGCCTGCTTGCTGTGCCATGCACATGTGTCTTTGCTGCCACTGTTCCCAGGTGCCGTTTCCCCTTCCTGGCCTGCCAGCCAGAGACAAGACAGAACGAGTGGTCTTGGTGAGGTGCAGGGTGTGTGCCAGAAGCCCCTTCGTGTCCCTGAACACCACCACAGGGTTGAGGTGTAGTGTTGGGACTGTTACTGTTGATTGGGCAGAGAAGGACCAGTCCTTCCCAGGATGCTCTTAAGATGTCCTCACAGGGTGTCATCTGGAGAGCAGTCCAGCAAGTGGCTGCATGGACCTGCTGGAGGGAGAACACTGACAGTGACGAATCCTTGGTTCTGACCACAGCAGGGGTTTTGAATGACCCTAGGGAGGGCATGAAAGGAGAGTTGTTTTGGAAAGTGACTTGGTGGGGGCAGTGGTTTGCAGACCACTTAGTGTAGAGATGGCAGAGGGCAGGAAGGTGGCCCTGAGGAGTGATGTGGAAGGACTGTCCTCTTGACTAGGTCAGCCTTGCCCAGGGCTTTAAGGCTGGCTGAGATGCCCAGGAAGTGGTCACTTCTCTGAAGTTCCCCCAGAACCCCAATCAGGTCCAACTGAGGTTCCCTCACCCACATGTCCTCCTGCCCCAGTTATTGTCAGAGACCAGAGCAGGTGCCGTTTCTGTGCTGAGAGTGGAGCCAGAGCACTTGGAGCTGCCCCCCAGGCGGCAGCTCCAATGGCCAGACACTGTTGTTCTCTCATCTTACAGATGAGAAAGCAGTCCTGGAGAGGTGGTCTGCCTGCCCCGTCACAGAGCCCCATCTACGCTGCAGCTGTCAGCCAGCCTCGCCTCATACTCTACGTGCTCACTGAGCACCCAGGCTGCCTCTCCACACTCACAGGCAGCACAGCCCACTTTACACTTCCCTGGGCTTGCTGTCCCCTGTGTCCAGGCAACTGATGGCCGTAGCCTCCTGCACCTCCCCGTAGCCCTTGACTCTGCTGCTCAGGTACGTCTTGTCCGACCTCCTTGAGTGGCCAGGATTTGCAGGCACATTCACACCCAACCACGTGCTGCCTGGGGGCTTCCAGCAGCATCTGTTGGTGTTTATTGGGATGAAGAGGGGGCCGCCTCCCCCAGTGCAGAGCACAGCCTATGGTGGCATTCAGTCCCTCTAGGGGCCCTCCTGTTGCTGGGTTCACTTACCACTCATGTCCTGGGCTGCCCACTCAAGCTGAGCGGATGCTATACCTGGGGCCCTGTCCCTCATGTGGTCCCCACCTCTGCGAGCCGTTGAGTGCACCCACTCTTTTTTCCTTTTGGTACTGGGGATTGAACCCGGGGTGCCCTACCATTGAGCTCCATTCCCACCCCTTTTTGTTTTCTGAGGCAGGGTCTTACGGAGTTGCCCAGGCTGGCCTCAAACTTGTGGTCTTCCTGCCCCGTCCTCCAGAGTAGCTAGTGCTACAGGCGTGCACCACCACGCCTGGCATGGCACGCCTGCTCTTCAGGGTGAGGGCAGATGCCCTGCATGTTGGCTACTTTTCTGTGGCGTCTGTCACCAGCTGGCTTTTGAGTGGTCATTCTTGTCCTTATGCAAGGACCAAGTGGAGCGCTTCGCTAGTCTTGTTTCTGCAAACTTCACGTGGCGCTTGTGACCTGATAGTGAAGGAGCATGCCCAGGCCAGGTCTGTCCTCAGAGGACTAGATTTGGGGGTTTCTGTCTTGGTGTCGGTAGCATCACTTGGACTTGGGTGTCTTTGCTTGGGTCCTGACAGTGCCCAATTGCAGTTTGATGCCGCTGTGGTTGAAGCAAGCCCAGGTGGCTCCTTGGATTCTTATGGACAGATGAGATAATCTGTGGTTGTCCACCCAGCATGTGGAAAGGCAAGAGAGGCGCCCTGTGAGGCCAGTCTTTCAGACCCCCCCAGAGCCTGCTCGCAGTGCCCAAGGTCACAGGTGACATGGCAGGCCCTTGGGCAGGCCATGTGCTGCTCGGCCTGGAGAAGACTGGTGTACACATGGACTTGGAGCTCCTCGGAATGGCACCAGAGCATGCCTGGTGTCTCCTCCGTGTGGCCCAGAGCAGGGTGCACACCTGGCAGGCTCCTGGGCCACTCGACGGGTGGGGAAGCCTCTGGGCCAGAGCTTTGTTCTAGCTGACCCTCTGCGTGGGGCTCCTGGAGTGCTCGCGGGGGCTCCTGCTCACTTTCCCCTCTGTGCTGGGCTGGTGGTGTGCTGAGCTTGCCGATGCTGCCATGGCTGCCTCCAGCCCCTGCCAGCAACCCAAGAGCTTAGCATAAAGGTGACAGGAGCTAGGAGAGTAGCTTCCAGGCCCACCCATAAGCCCCCAAGCCACCTCCTAAAGGGACGTGGCTGGGCCTGAAACCATCTTCCTCCCTTGCCTGTGTCACTGTTCACCTCTGACCTTGCCCGCCAGGCATGGTTTGTCCTAGAGCCAAGCTGTGGGCTTGTTGGCTGGGCTGAGAGAAGTGGGCCTAGGGATTTTGAGGGAACCTGAGGGTGGGCTGGGGGCCTTTCTCTGAAGGGAAGCCAGGCCAGGCGAGGCCTGCAGAGGTAGGCCTTGAGGCAGGACTGCTGGCCTGCCTGGGCTGTCACAGAGCTGTGGGGTGGGGTGACTGTCACATTCACTCATGTGGCCATGCTGGGGCGAGGGGACCTGAGGTTCCAGCCAGCAGCCCCACACTGCCACCAACACACCTTTCAGGGCTGTCCCCACAGGAGGCGACTGCTAGCTTAGAAACCGCCTGGCAAGGGTAGGCGACAGCTGCTATGGCCACAAGAGAATACCCTGCCCCCAGCAGATTAGCTGCCTTCCTGGACAGAGGCTAATCTTACCCTGCCTTCCCTCCAGGCTGGGATCCTTCTAGGGCCTGGGGCCATTTCCCCAGCATGGGGCTCCCTGGGAGGGAGGGCTTCCCGGGCAGGAGCCAGCTCGCTGCCCCATCTTTGGTTCCCAGGGCAGGCACCGGGCTTGGCCTCCCCTTCAAACAGACCGTGGCTAAGGGGCCCTTGCTGGGGCCTCATCATAGGACCAGGGGGCCAGTGAGAAAGGTCACACTGCCTGGTCACCAGCTGTCAGGACACACCCCTGTGCACAACTGCGAAGGGCCCGTAAAGAGGTACCAATTAATAATCAGGAGTGCTGATTGCCCAGGCCCCAGACCACCCAGCAGCAGATTCCACTCCTCCAGCCACGGCTGGTCTCTCGGCCTTCTGTGTCACTGTCCCCATTGTCGTTGCTCAGTGAAGCCATCTGGTGTTGAACACAGGCCACCTGCCAGGCTCAGGGCTTTCCTACATTCCTTGGTTGGGTCCTCCCAGCAGCCGTCCTGGGGCAGTGAGTCTTAGTGTCCCCATTTGATAGGTGAGGGAATGAAATGGGGATGCCAGGAAGTAGGGTGACCCTCCCTGAGGTCACGCCAATGAGCACAGAGCCACCCCTGCCCGTGCACTGTCTTCAGGCCTTCCCTGCCAGCCCCGTGCTGTTGCAAGACACAGCTGTTCTTTGTCACGATGAGGGCTTTGACCTGATCTGGGACAGGAAGGTGGTGTGGGCTGGGGCTACCAGGGGCAGACCCTGGCCACCCTCTGTGGACCCTGTGCCCTTCCCTGCGGAGCCTGGTTCCATTTCTTCTGGCCTCTCCACCCCTGTGTCACTTCTCTATGATGTTGACTCTAGGCCCAGCATCCTAAGCTAGGAATGGGCCCTGTAAGGGCCACCTTCTTGTCCCCAGCTGACAGGTGATAGAACTCCTTTGTCCTGGTCACAGTCAGTGGAAGGGCACAGAGGGCCAGGCGAGGCAGCAGCAGCCGTACCCTACTTCCCAGGGGTTACCCTTCCCCCTAGGCCAGTGGCAAGGGTGGTGACAGCTGACCCTTGGCATGGAGGAGCACTTTGTACCCTATACCAATGAGACATGCAGAAGCTGTGGGTGCAGCGCTGCTCCTGCTTCACAGCGCGAGCCCTGGGCCGGGAGAGTGAGAGCTCCCAGCGCCCCCCCCTTCCGCAGGAGGCAGACGGGTGGCTGCCCCTCTGCCTGGGCCTAGGCAGCGCCCTGGGGCTGGGGCTGGGGAAGGAAGGGCAAGGCCAGGACCCTAGGGCTCAACCAGCTGCCTCCGTCACTCACGTCGTTCCTAGGTTCTGGGACTGAAGGGGTTTGTTGGTAGTTGTGTGCCTCCCCTCCCCCCACAATGCCCCACAGCCAGTGAGGCAGATGGAGGGGTCAGGGGACCCAGAACACAGATCCCCCAGTGTCTGGGCCAGGATTATCCTGAAGCCCCCACCTGTCACCACATGTGTGCCCACCCTTGTTGCTCCACTAGGAAGGCTGGGCCCTAGCCCAGCAGCTGTCATAGTCCCTGCCCCTCATCCTCCTTGGCTGTCACTCCAGGGACTTTTTCTGGAAAGCACGGAGACTCCCTTCCCTCGGAAAACTCTGGAGAGCGCCATTTCCGCAGCCTGGGAGGGACCGCCCTGGGTCGGGCCCCAGGTCATGGTGGCCCTGTGTCCCCATGAGGATGATGCACTGGAGCCATTGGAGTGGGTGGGTCTCCAGCTGCTTCCTGGGAGGTGCTTTGCCAGCTGCGGCCTCCTCGCTTGGTCCTTCAGCCCGTCACAGCACATCCAGTGCGTTCTCCCGCGGCAGGCCTACATCTCCAGCTGGGGTCCTGTTTCTGGTGCCCTTTCCCCGGTGGCCTGGGGCAGGGCTTGGGTAGCCTTCCCTCACACACGTCTTGAGGTCTCTGGACTGAATCCACTGTCCTTGGTCCACAGGGTGAAGCCGACGCACACAATGGTCAATTGCTGGTTCTGCAACCAGGACACGCTGGTGCCCTATGGGAACCGCAACTGCTGGGACTGTCCCCACTGTGAGCAGTACAACGGCTTCCAGGAGGTGCGGCCATGGGCGGGTGGCAGGTGGGCAGTTGTGCAGTCAGGCAGTTGGGGCTGGTATTCCTGAGACAGCACCTCAAGGCCACCTTCTCCCCTGGCGCATCCCAGGGTTGGGGGCCCCTGTGTCCTCCCTCCAGTGGACCCTGAGCAGGGCGCTGGCACCTCACACAGGTCTCATTGTTGTCCTGGCCCAACACCCTCACTTGAGGAGAAGGAACCAGACTCAAGGAGCTGTGGCAGCCTTGGGGTGCAGACCGCTGCAGGCAGTGTCACAGCTGCTCGGCTGCCAGCCACCAAGGCAGCACGTGCATGAACTAGTGTGGCCGGCTCCCGGCGAGGCCTCACAAAGCAAACAGGCCGCCCGCTCCCAGGCCACTGTTTGCAAACTGGCTTCTGAGGGACGAAGCCAGAGCCAGGTGTGTGGGCAGGAGGCCTTCAGACTTGCATGTGAGGCGCGTCAGAAGAAAAGCTGCTGCTCTTTCATGGAGAGAAAGAGCCTGGAGGGCCCTGCAGCGCTGAGCCAGCCAGGGCCTGGGAGTGGGCTTCCGCTGACCAGGAGACCCCTGCTCCTCCACAGAACGGCGACTACAACAAGCCGATCCCTGCCCAGTACATGGAGCACCTGAACCACGTGGTGAGCAGCGTGCGCGCGCCCCAGGATCCCACGCAGCCGCAGCAGTGGGTGAGCAGCCAGGTCCTCCTGTGCAGAAGGTGCAGCCACCACCAGACCACCAAGATCAAGCAGCTGGCCGCCTTCGCACCACGGGAGGAGGTGAGCAGCGTGGCGGGTAGACCTGTGCAGACGCTGGCCGGGTCATCTCTGGGCCTCCAGCCCATTTAGCTGGACAGCAGTTTGTCTTCCCGGGCTGGCCACCTTCCAGGGAGTGGGACTTCCTTCTCAGCTGGAGCCAGAGCGTTTGCTGTCCCTGTCTTGTCACTGCTTCCTGGGGGCTGAGCCTGGGAACACTAGTGGGAACCCCAGGGATTGCTGTTCCAGAGGTTTTTGTCCCTGGTCAGAGGGAAATAGGGGTCTTCGACTCCACCAGGCCCTGTGAGACCCATCCTGTCCCCATCCTTCTAGGGCCCTTTGCCCATTGGCAGCCTGGGCATTTCCTGAGGGTGAGAGGTTCTGGGGATTGAACCCAAATGCTGTACCACTGAGCTATACCTCAATCCCGGCTGGGGCAGTTCTGAGCTGGTGGGGAACACCCAGCTCTGGGAGAGGAGGAAGCCAGGTGTCACTGAGAAACCTGAAGTCAGGAGTTGGACTGAGCTGGGAGCTTCGTTGCTCTTTGTTCACCCCCGTCCTTGCCTAGCCAGCCGTCCTGTGACCTCAAGAGACAGATCCCAGCTAAGGCCCAGAGGCACTGGCTTTCCCAGGTCCAGCCTTGGGAGCAGGAGAGACTGGAGTGAGCTCAGGACGAGCAGGGAGAGACAGGTCTGCAGAAGGGCAGGAAGTGCGGACCTGGCACCAGATGACTTTTCTGGTATGCTTGGTCTCCTGGCCACTCCACACTGAAACACCCGAGGTGCAGTGCTGTATCGCTGAGGTGCTAGGACTTGTCTTCTGGGCAAAGACCCTTCCAGCTCCCCACTGAGGCCTTGGCCCAGCCAGCAGCTCTCTAATGCACTTAAGACCAGTCAGAGGTGTGGGGAGGCATGAGCCGGGGATGTCCATCTGCTGGAGAACCAGCAGCAGCCTTGAGCCACCTCCTGCAGCTCACCCACCTTGTGGGAGCTCCCAGCAGGAGGGGCACTGAAGTAGGCAGTGCCTCCCCAGCACCTGGCCCCCTGCTGTCACCTGTGACCATGCCCTGTGCTGTCCCTCACTTTTGGGAGCTTGCTCACCATTCAGTGGTGGGGTGGAGGGCAGTTCAGAGTCAGGGTACTCCCCCCTGGTCACCCCCTTGTAAGTGGCAGGACCTGGTTCTGAACCAGGGGAGCTCGGGTGCCCCATTCTCTCACCTCTGTCCCCACCCTCAGGGGAGGTACGACGAGGAGATCGAGGTTTACCGCCACCACCTGGAGCAGATGTACAAGCTGTGCCGGCCATGCCAGGCAGCCGTGGAGTACTACATCAAGCACCAGAACCGCCAGCTTCGCGCCCTGCTGCTCAGCCACCAGTTCAGGCGTCGGGAGGTTGACCAGGCCCACGTGCAGGTCTGAGACTGGCATTGGGGGTTTTGGGCTTTGGGTCTACATGAGAACCCTCAGCCAGAGGGCTGGGCCTCAGTGACCCTTCCTGGGGAAACAACCTGCCCCTGGAGCCCCCTTCCTGCCCTGCCCCCAAGTCCCTTTGTCACCAGCCGGGGTGTGCGTTCCCAGGGAGAGTGACCAGGATCATGACGCTTTGGTTGCTTACATGCCCAAGCATGGGTTTGAGTGGCACTTTCTCAGTGTCATTACCTGCACTCCTCATGACAGCCTCCGTGGTTCCTCTCGGTGCCGTGACTCCCGTTGACGAGTCTGGGAGGTGGAGAAGCTGGCACAGAGCCCCACACCTGCTGCACCAGCTCCAGCGCTTACACCCAGGAGTGTCTGGCCGGGACTACTAATTGTTATCACGGAGCTTAGTTAAGGCAGTATGCTGGCCAGAACCAGGCGTGCATCTCAGTGGGGGACACTTTCCTGGCACATGCAAGGTTCTGGGTTTGATCTTAGCACTGCAAAAAAAAAAACAAAAACCTTAAATCACACACAGTAGCAGGTACATTTAGAAATAAACACTGTGCCCTGGTGCCCTGAGATGTGCCCTGGGACACTTGGTGTTTGGTTAACAGTCTGCAGCTGGCCCCTGACCCACAGCAGGGCCCCAGGTGGACTCTTCCTCAGACCTGTGGCTCTTGGGCTCACTGCCTGGTCGCCTACACTGAATGGCTTATGACTGTGTTGTTTAACTTTTGCCATTGCTGGTTAAAAGCCCACGTGAGAACTTGACAAAGTAAGTTTGAAAACCTATTTGGAGGAATGAGGTCCCTACAATGTGAAAAAGATTTTTTGAAAGGAGAGTGAGCTTGGTGGAGGGGTGCCCCCCACATGAGGTGGGGGCAGGAGGCCAGGCAGTGGGGTGTCCACAGAGCTGAAGGGTGTGAGTATCCGGCTCTCCAGTGGGTATGTGGGGCCCTGGCCAGCACCTTACACCCCTGGAGAGGGCACTAATGGCGGGTGGTGGTTCTGTGGCACCTTGCTGATCCCTCTCTCTTCCTCCCTCTCAGAGCTTCTCTATGGTGAAGTCTCCAGTCCAGGTCATCCTGCTCCGTGCCCTGGCCTTCCTGGCCTGTGCCTTCCTGCTGACCACTGCACTGTATGGCCCCAGTGACCCCTTCACCCCAGAAGCTGCCCTGCCACCAGCTCTGCCACCTGGCAGCAACGGCTCAGCCATGCCGGACAATGGCACTGCCCCTGGGGCTGAGGGCTGGCGGCAGCTGCTGGGCCTGCTGCCCGAGCACACAGCAGAGAAGTTGCTGGAGGCCTGGGCCTTTGGGCAGAGCCACCAGATGGGCGTTGTACTGCTGGGCCTGCTCACCTGCCTGCTGGCCATGCTGCTGGCCGGCCGCATCAGGTGTGTGCTGGGCCATGGCACGGTGGGCGGGGATTCGAGCGGCATGCTGCTCCGGGGGAAGGGGCTGAGAGGCCTTGGTGGTGCACATCCCTGACCCAACTCCACCGTGTAGCTGGACAAGACCTGTCCTTTCTCCGGGAATTTGGACTTCTCACCCTGGTGGGTGAGACAGGACAGCACTTGCCACTGTGAGCTAGTCCAGCCACTTCGCTTCTCTCCCTCCCGCTCCTGTAAGCAGGTGATGGTGGCCACCTGCCCTGAGGGCTGTGGGCCCAGGTGGGGTACTCGGGCCTTGCTTCCTTCCTGAGTGATAGCCGGCCACACCTGCTGCGTCCACAGTGGCCCAGGAGGTTTCCTTAGCCCATTGCACCCACTTGGGCGGAACGCTGACCTGCTCGGCTGGTGGCCTGCCAGCCAGAGGAGGGATCCCCAGCTCAGTGCCAGGGCTGGGGCTTCTTGCCTGGCCCCTCGGGCTCACCTACCCTGCTGTTCCCCACAGGCTCCGAAGAATTGACGCCTTCTGCACCTGCCTGTGGGCCCTGCTGCTGGGGCTGCACCTGGCCGAGCAGTACCTGCAGGCGGCCTCGCCCGGCTGGCTGGATGCGCTCAAGTTCAGCACCACATCCCTGTGCTGCCTGGTGGGCTTCACGGCAGCTGTGGCCACAAGGAAAGCAACGGGCCCACGGAGAGTCCGGCCCCGAAGGTCAGAGAAGCAGCAGTGACTGCGGGGGGAGGACAGGCGGATGAACAGGCCTAGGGTACGGCTCGTGCCCAGAGCAGACTCCCCTTGGTCCTGTCTTTTCCTACCTGTCTTACTTCCCCTCCACCCGGCCTAGAGCCCCAAGTCCAGGCCAGTCTCTCCACTGCCCCCCTTTTCTTTCCCAGCCCCACCAGGCCATCCCTCAGTTGAGGTGCTGCCCGAGTGCCCTGTAGCTGCTCCCCACCACCAGCCCTGAGACCTTCCACGGCCTCGGTGACCTCACGAGCAGCATCCTCACCATCTGCCTCTGCCCCCAGCCCTAACCCTGCTGCCTGCAGGCACACTCACATATGGCCGCCGCAGCCCTTTCCTGGCTCTGACTCTACAGGGCGAGTGTGTGAGGCTGAGCCCCTGACACAGGGCAGTGGTGGCTACCTGCTGAACCCTCGCTGTGTGACCTGACCACCCAGCTGCTTGGCAGGGGAGGTGCCACTCAGAGTGAGTGAGGGCCAGAGCAGAATCGCCACCCTATCCCCACTTAGGACCTCCTGCCTGGTCTGTCCCTTGGTTCTGCTTGTATCTGGGCTGCCTCTTGGTCCACTATTGTTCCCTACTCTAAGACCTTCCTGAGACTGCGTATTCCCTGAGCCTCCTTCCCCAGGAATGGGGAGCATAGTTCTTGGGCCTAACCTGGCCTTGACCATGATTATGAGATGAGCCCCATCCCAGGGTGGATGGTAGAAAGTCCGGCTGCTTCTGGTGGTCAGGAAGTTCCTCCTTGACAGCCAGGCTGTGCTGGGGTTGCCCAGGGTGCTGAGTCCTAACACTCTGTGCTCATCAGTTGGTCACTGGGCACTCCACGTGCACCCCCTGGCCACGTCCCTGCCCTGCCAGCTGGGCCAAGGTTGCCACTTGCTGGCTGGCAAGGGCAGGACTTGAGTGCGCTCAGTCCTGCTCCCTGTGCTGGGACGTGCTCCAGCTCCTCTGCTCAGCCCTCGTGGTACCTGAGAGAAGCTCAGGTTGCCCCAGTTCTGCACAGGTCAGGGGCTCATAGTGACACCAGGTCATTGCCACTTTGTCCTCTGGCTTGTCACTCGCTGGCTTCCTTGTAGCGGCAGCCACAGGGCCTCTGAGGCAAGGCTGCCTGGGATGCTGCCCCTGGAAGCTGCTGCCCCAGGGAGAGCCACTCCTTACTCGCTCTTGGTCCTGGCCAGGCCCTTGCTGTTCTAGCTTCAATTAACCATCTGAAACAACAGGTGGCCTTTCTCCAGGGCCTGGGGTGCTGGCTTCTGGGGGTGTGAGGGTCACATGAAGTAGCACATGGGGACACGCTCTGGGAACTGGGCTGCTGTCCAGATGCAGAGGTAGATCTTGGCTTCAAGGCAAGGGCCGCAGCAGGTGTGGGCCAAGGCCGGGCTGCCTGGCATGTCGCCTGCAGTGGCCCCTCCAGGGCCAGTCTGTCCTCCACTGTCACTCGGCATAAGCCCTGCTCCGACTGGCCCACGAGGTGCCAGCTCTTCACCCTCTGCATCAGCGCCCAGGGAGGGCAGCAGATGACCCATGTAAGGGCTGCACCCCACCAAGGGGTGCTAGCTGCCTAGGTTTGAGGGGGCAGACAGGTGGGTGGGAGACAGCTGGGCAGCTTCAGCGAAGTACCCAGGCCCCACATTGTGAGCTGTTGAGTCTGAGGGACCTGTGGGGCCACCCACCCTCCAGCCTCCTTAATAGGCAGTAGTAGCTCACATCCTGCTCAGCGTCTGCAGGTAGTGAGCCCAGGTGCGGCAGGAGACCATCTGGGCTTGTGGCCTTCCGTGACTTCGGACAAGGCCTGGCCGTGCTGGACTCGGCTTCTTGTCTGCGAGCAGGGTCTGGGATGAAAAGCCCCTCAGAAACGATGTGGACAAGGCTGCCGGCCGTGCGCGCTCTTGGTGTGATGTGACTCCTGCTCTCGGAGCTGACAGTGCCATGCTGATGTCTGCGATCTTGGCGATGGCAGGAGCGGGATGTGTGTGTTTTATTTAAATTATTTATAATAGCTGGAGCCAGCTCCGGCCGGCAGGGACCCTCACCAAGCCGACGTCTCTCCTCCCTCTGGTGGGCGTGAAGACCTGTGCGGCTGAGGATTCCTGGCCTTTTTAGAGTTGTGTGTGACTTTTAACTGTCCATTGACGTTTCCATTAGAAGTGCCGGCACCTTCCAGGAGGAGTGGCCGCAGCTGGGGGAGTGCAGGCTTCCCTGGAGTGGGGCATGCTGACTGGGGACCACCGTGGGAATGTCCCAGGTCAGGGTGACCATCCCTGCTGAGGTGTGAGGGAGGTGGCTCAGCCGTCTTCACCCTCTGGTCTGCGGGCCCTGGAGCAGACTGCCAGGACCACCCTCCAGGATCCCCCAGCCGCCCTGCCCCGCTGGGAAGGGGCCTGTGTCCTCTGTCTCGACCGGTGCTGAGTGCCATCTGTCTGGTGTAGAATTGTCGAGGACTGTCTAGTGACCCCCTCACTGTAACTCTGGCACAAACGTCGTGTTCTCAATGCTGTGTTCTAATAAATGCCTCCGGCCCTGCTGTTTCCGGTTGGCACCAGGTACATGTCTTTTCCTGTTTTCTTTCACGTTTCTTCAGAAGGGCCTCTGCTGGGGCTGGGCAGCGGGGAGGCGGGGGGCTTGTTTGGGGTGTAGGCAGGTACACAGAGTCTGGGTGGGAGGCCTGGGAGCCGGTGACAATGACCCCAGATGGCTCAGGGGCCACGTCTCCTCGTTCGCCTTGCTACGTATTTTTCCCATCTCAATAAACATCTGCTTAAAACATCACCTCTCTCCTGCTCTTGACGAGGTGGGGCAGAAGCCCATGTGGCTCCTGGTGTCAGTCAAGTTGGGTCACAGACGTGGATCCCGGGCTCCAAGTCCCGTCCGAGGTGGCTTTGAGCACACGACCATTTGCATCTGCACAGCCCTCTGGAGCCTGCCAGCAGGTTCCCAAGCAGGACCGAGCCCCAAAACAGACCACGTCAGTGCTCTGGGGGTCACTTATCCAGTAGTGTCTCGCGTCACAGCACAAGGGTCGCCTCCAGCACCCACAGTGCCAAGGCTTTCCCTGGCACCAAAGCCAGAAACCTCCCGTGTCAGGCGGTTGGGATTCTTGGGTCTAATTGGGGGTGGGGGTGGCCCCAGTTGCTGATGTGCAGGGAACCAGGAGCCTCTGGTCCCAGCTGGCCGCCTGACAGGGACACTCTCTCCTCTTTGCGTCCCTAACCTTGCTCACTAGGCCCTGGGGTCTTCCTGCTCCAGAGTCACCCTTGGCTCCTGGCCTCCAGGAGTGGTCACAGGAGGCCCAGCACGGAGTCC
The DNA here is from genome assembly GCA_020662805.1 of Glaucomys volans. Lineage (NCBI taxonomy): Eukaryota > Metazoa > Chordata > Mammalia > Rodentia > Sciuridae > Glaucomys > Glaucomys volans. The sequence continues at coordinate 285,442 of JAJEJO010000668.1, read as the reverse complement.
TGCTGCCACCTGCTGGAGGGGCCTGCGCCGGCTTCGAGGCCCACTGCTGCTGCTGGAGGGCTGCTCCCTGCTGGCTCCCCAGCAGGACTGGGCACCCACTCTCTCCCTGCCGAGGTGCCTGTGCGGTGGGGCCAGTAGTCCCCAGGCCCAGCCTCGGCCCAGCATTGCCTACCACGTGGTGTTCTGTCCCCAAATGAGAACACAGACTTTTTTTCTTTTTTTTTTTAAACCTCAGTTTTTGGTGCTGGGAGCTTGCATGCACTCAGAAGAGCTCTGGCCCTGGGCGGCACCCTGAAAAATCTTTTCTGTTTAGAGGCAGAGCCCTCCCCAGAGTTTGGCAAGGAGCTGGGCATCTGGCCTGAAGGACAAGTCAGCCGGCGGAGCTGGGGTGCGTCCAGCCTGGGCCCAGTGGGCCAGGCCCCACTACAGAGGCTCTGCCTCCGTGTCCATGTTCTGCAAACACGGGGCCTCGCTCGCCATTGGTTCTGAAGTCCAGGCAGCCTCCTGGTTCTTTGCAGAAGATCAGATGGCCCCGTAATTCTCCAGGGAGTCAACAGCTGTCCCTGTCCTTGCCTTATGAAACTTCTTAAAGGGACAGAGGAGAGAAATAGCCAGGAGAGTGGTGGTGGCTTGGCTAGTGATCCCCTGAGCGCTCAGTCATGACGGCACGGGTACCTTAGCCAGCTCACCACGGGCCTGAGCCTACCTACCCATCTGTTGCCACATTGTCCGCTGGGCTCCTTTGTCCCTTGGGATTGAGGTAAGGCTGGACGCCCAAAGCTCCGTCCAGACGGCAGACTAATGTATTAACTGCCTCTGTCCTCTCCCCCTCTATAATCGGGTGCCTTAATCGGAAGCATGGTTGACATTCTGGCCTGGGGCCATCGTCCTGGTGTGTGATTTGTACCATTCTCAAGTTAAAGAGACACTGTCACCTGTCTTTCGGGCAGCCTCGCGGTCGTTTATGGGTCTTTTCTGAGCTCGAGTTTGGTGTGCACCCCCCGAGAGCCTGAGGCGTGAGACCTGGCCACCTCTCCCTCTGCGCCACGGGGACTTTAGAGGAGCATCCAGTGTCTGAGACCAGAGAGCAGGAGGCAGCCTCCCAAGGGGGAGCAGCAGGAGGGCTTCAGGAGTCGTGCCCAGGGAGCACAGGGCTCCAGGGAGCACTCTGTCACCTCCTGGGTCCCAGCCCATGCGGGAGACCTCCCAGGAGTCTCCTGGGCTCCACTGCTCTGTTGGGAAGCTCTGGACACAGAACAGGAAGTGGCAGGAAGGAGCCCAGGTCCACTGAGCCTCCCTGAGTGTGAGCACAGGGCTGGATTTTGTTTCAGGGCACGTGGGTTGGTGTGAGGTTGGCAAGGGCGACAGTGTCACTTTAATGCCGAGACGTGTAGTGGAGGTAGTTTGCTGTGAGCCTGAGGGGCTGTGGGGCATGCAGGGTGGGGTGGGTCATGCTGGCACCTCCCAGCCACCCGCTCCTAATGTCACGAATGGACAACTGCTTTTCTGCTTCAACTAACGCACGCCTCCTCCCGGGGACCCTGACTCCGGCCCTCCTTGCACCCTGGGAAGGGGCATGGGCCCCCGCCGGGCAGGCCGCCTCCAGACCTTCCAGGCTCACCCTCTTCCTCTCTCGGTGCCCAATGGGCCCTTGCAGGTACTTCCCAGGAGACTCTGCTGGCCTCTTCCCCTCCAACCCCAGCCTGGCCATGCCTCACCCAAGTGTCGCGGGCTCCTCGCCATCCCTGTTCATCCCCACCCCGCCCGGCTTCCTGCCACTCACCAATCAGCAGCTCTTCCGGTCTCCCCGTCGGGCCTCGCCCTCCTCCCTGCCAGGCCGCCTCAGCCGGGCCCTCTCCCTGGGAACCATCCCCTCTCTGACTCGCACAGGTAAGAGGCAGCAGGTGTCGGTGGGCAGGTGCAGGCAGGGGCAGTTGGGCTGGGATCTGATGCCCTTGGCCTCAACCCCTCTCAGCCTCCAAAACCCAGGACGAGGAGCAGCTTGGTCACAGGTTAAATGAGAGGGTGTGGCCACAGTGACTGAGCGCTTGCCGGGTTTTGCCTTTTCCTTCTGTTCCTACCATTCTTAGTCTGCCATTCTGAGCAGAGTCCCGGGATGGGACATGGTCCCCAAGGCAGGGCTTCCATTCAGGTCAGTTGCATTGGGCAGGCACTTGCTGCTCATGGACTTTAAGGGACCATGGCCTGTCCCTGACTTAAAGGCTTTGTTTCACCCTCACCTTTCCTGGCTGTAAATTAGTTTGGTTTTGGGTTTTTGTTTTTTGGGTTTTTTTTTGGTACCAGGGATTGAACCCAGGGGCACTCCACCACTGAGCCACATCCCCAGCCCTGTTTTGTATTTTATTTAGAGACAGAGTCTCACTGAGTTGCTTAGGGCCTCACTAAATTGCTGAGGCTGGCTTTGAACCCGAGATCCTCCTGCCTCAACCTCCCAAGTGCTGGGATTACAGGCATGTGCCACCACGCCCAGCTAATTAATTCAGTTTTAAGCCTGCTCAGGGCCTCGAGTGTCTGAACGACCCCCTCTGGACTTTCAGAAGCCTCCCAGTGGCGTCTCCTGGGGAGGCTTTCTGAGTGCCAAGGGAACTTCAAGGCAAGATATGGCTGCGGCTTGGTTAATCCGATTTCTCTTGACTGAACTATAGGCGCCAGGCTTGGTAAAGTACAGTCAGGGTCTCACTTAAGCCCCTCAGTGGTTCCTCCTGGCAGGGGGCTGCAGCTCATGTCAGCCCCCTCTGCTCCCCAGTGTCCTAGGTGACTTGCTCAAGGTCCCCCTGCTGCTGAGACTGGGTGTTACCTGCTTGGCCCTTAAGCCCAGGCTGTGTGGTAGAGATGCTGCAGAACAAGTGGGGGTCACCCTGTTGGTCCCCGGGGGACACAGAGGAGCAGAAAGATGTCATTACCCTTGGCACAAGGCCCCGACTCTGGATACTCCCGTGTAACCAACTGGAGCCGGGTTGCTGAGGGAAGTGGCTGCTGCCTTTCCCCCTCGGGGACTTGTTCTGAGGACATTCCCGAGCCCCAGGCTTGTCCGTGCAGTGGCAGGCAAGTCACAGCCAAGGACTGGCCCAGCACAAACTCTGGGCAGTGGTGGGGCCTCTGGGATGTTTGTGAGCAGCACCCACAGGAGGGTGTCTGTGGAATGCCCTAGACCAGGACCCAGCCCCCGAAGCTGGGAGTGTCCTTAGCAGCGGAGACCTGGGGTGGGGTACAGGCAGGGAAGGGGCCCCAGGCCCCAGGCCTCTGCAGGGCAGACCCTGCCGAGCCTTTGACAGCTGTCTGGTGGGAAGAGGGCTGCTTCGTCCTTCAGGACATAGCATGGTGCGGGTGCAGCTGTGCACGCTGCAGTCCCAGCCTGTGTCCCAAGGACTCGGGAGGCGAGGCAGGAGGAGCAAAAGCTCAAGGTTAACCTGGACATCTGAGCCAGACCCTGTCTCAAAATAAAATGTGGAAAGGGGATCAGGGGCAGAGGGCTTGCTCAATCCCCAGCACTGCAAAAAAATGAAGTGAAAATGAGGGGTTAGGGCAGCTCGGTGGTGGGCTTGTGCTCAGCCATGCACCCCCAAAGGAAACAACCATGAAGTGATTCCAGCCAGTCACCCCAGGGGACGGCAGGGACTTGACCTGAGGGCAGTTCCTTCTAGTAGGGTAAACAGAGGAGCCCCAGACTCTGCCCACCTCCCGCTCCTCCCTCTGGAGAAGGCCCCACTGGCTGCTGGGAGTCCTGGGTCCCACCGGTGGACCTGAGGGAGATGAGGCGGGTCCTGTGCCCATCTAGCAAGGTGCATTTGCCCAGGATCGCCCGTTCTCCATCTGACCAGGCTGGCCAAGTGCACTTCCCAGGTTGCTGTGATGAGGATTATCATGTACAGGAAAGGGGAGTGCACCCCTGGGAACAGCTGAGAGGGCCCCTGTCCTGGCTCCCTGGAGCCTAGGACCACAGCCCTGGGTGGGCGCATGCACCTTGCTGCCCACTCGTCTCCTCTGAAGTGGGTGCTGAGGCCTGGGGCGGTTGAGTGGCACTTAGCCCAGCAAAGCGCTCACCTAGCGCCCGAGGCCCTGAGTTTCATCCCCAGCACTGGACAGTGCAGTTCTGGGACCCTGACAGGACACAGGGAGAGCAGGCAGCCAAGTGCCAGGCTCCTTGGCAGACTGGCCGGTGGTGCCACTGGGGGCTCCTGACAGCAGGAGAGGCCTCGCTGCCCAGCGTGCTTGGTCGGAGGTCAGGCTGCTTGCTGACCTGAGCTGATGGTGGGAGGTTTGTCCTTCCCCTCAGCGGTGGCATCCGTCTCTGTCTCCCGTAGCCCCAGACGCAGTTCTGATGGAGCTTGGGTTGTGGAGGGCAGACTCTGCCGAGGTGCCAGCCTTGCCCAGGGCCGAGCACACAGACTGAAGGGGGCACAACTGAGGGACTTCCATCTCGAGCCTCTAGGAAGGAGGGTGGCAATTCTAGAGCCAGTTCAGATCTCCACCCCTGAGGACAGCAAGCAATCTCCCTGTCCCCATCAAGGTTTAAAGCAAGGACAGGTGGCCATCCTGAGGTGGCAGTGCAATTCTGTGGGTCTGTGTTCCAGTCTCTGAACATCCGGTGACAGTGGGGTCCTAGGGTCCACAGCAGAGTGGGTCTGAGGAAAGTGTCAGGCATGTCTTTAACCCACACGTGGGAGGCTGCAGGTCCGGGTCAGACGTGAGGCCAGACAGCCTTCCTGCCTCTCGCTCACTCTCCCTGCTGCTCTGCAGGGCCTGAAGCCTGCATGCCCAGGAGAGAGACATGACCTGGTCCCAGAGGGCGTAGACTTAATCCCGGGGACTGACTGGCATGCTTGGATCTGCTGTCCACCATTACCCGGGCACATGGGCTGGCCTGGAGTGGGAGGCCACTCTGTGGAGGCCCTGGGGAAGAAAGCAGCCGTCAGTGCCCACCACGAGGCACATGTCCTCCTCCAGGTCTCCTGCACCGCTCCTGGCAGGTCACTGGGAGACCGTACAATGCTGCCCAGGATACAATTGATTTAGGAGGAGGCGGCGCGTTGGGTGCCCCGTGGGGTCCACACACGGGGCTGGAACTGGGGTAGTGAAGAAGGTAGAAATCAAGATGGCTGAAGAAGTGGGGCCCTGTGTGGAAAGAAGGGCGCAGAATGAGGAATCAGAGCCTGAACGGTGGCGGCTCCCAGGGCTCTCGGCTTCCTCAAGATGGGAACATGCCAGGGTACCTGGGCAGTGGCTGAGAGCCCAGTCAAGTGCCCGTGTTGGGGAAAGCCCGTGTGGTAGCCCAGCTTGGGTCTCAGCAGGACGCCCAGGGCAGGGTGGAGAGGTGGCACCTTGGGGCCACAGGCCTGGTGCATCTTGCTTCTCTTTCTGTCCAGACTCAGGGTACCTGTTCAGTGGGAGCCGCCCGCCATCTCGGGTATCTCGACCAGGGGAGGTTCCTCTTTCAGGTAAGGAGCACAGGAGCCAAGAGTGGGGCCAGGAAGTGCCTGGGGGCAGGGAGGCCCGGGGTTCCAGAGCGGACTAGCCCAAGCATGAGCTGGGAGGCCCCACCGAGTGTGTTCCACCAGCCCTGGGCAAGAGCGCCACAGCCGCCCGGTTCCTGTGGGGAGTTACAGGACACACGCTCGGGGCACAGGCCACCTGGAGGCAGGCCGAGCCCGTGCCTACCCAGCCTGGCCCTCAGTTGAAGGACACACCGGGGCTTCGGGCAGAAATCAAGGGCAGGGCTGTGTGGCTGAGGCTCCGTGACCCACCTCGCTGTTCTCGCAGCTGCTGTCCCAGGACCATGACACTGTTCTTGTCACCTCCCTCCTGCAGATTACTTCCCTCTGCTGTCGGGGAGCTACCCCGCCTCGCCGCTCCCTTCCCCAGTGCCCTCCGTGGCTAGCTCGGTGGCCTCCAGCTATGGCTCCCTGCGCCACCGCAGGCCGCTAATCAGCCCGGCCCGGCTCAACCTGAAGGGGCAGAAGCTGCTGCTGTTCCCGTCACCCCCCGGGGAGGCCCCCAACACCCCCAGCAGCTCGGAAGAGCACTCCCCGCTCAACGGCAGCCTCTTCACCATCGAGCCGCCTCAGCTGCCCCAGAGGCAGCCCGCGCAGGACAAGAAGCACACTGTGGGTGCGTGGGGGGCACGAGGCACCTGGCGGGTGTGGCCTTCAGCTCACCTTCCAGGGCAGGGACCGTGGGAGCCCCTGTGCCAGCAAGCAGCCATCAGTGCTGCGCCTCGGGCTGTCCCTGGACACTCCCGGCTCCGAAACTCCCGTGTAGCACCGGTGACCTTGAACCCCTAGGACATCATCCTCTCCTGGCTGGTTTTATTTTTTTTTTGCAGTTACCCTTCAGGGTCCTCCATTCTGGACCCATCAGGAGCGGTCATGCTCGGCCAGGCCGTGTCTTGTCCCAGATGTTTTTGTTTTGCTCAAATGACCTTGTACTGCAAATCATTTAGAAAATGTTTAGGGCCAGACACAGTGGTGCACACTTGCAATCCTGGCAGATGAGGAGCCTGAGCAGGAGGACTGCAAGTTCAAGGCCAGCCTCAGCAATTTAGCAAGGCTCTGAGCAACTTCGTGAGACCCTGTCTCAGAAAATAAAAAGGGCTGGAGGTGTGGCTCAGTGGTCAAGCACCCCTGGGTTCAATCCCCAGCACCAAAAATAAAAATAAAAAATTTTCAGGTCTGGGCTGAGGGTGGAGCGCATTGGTGGAGCGCTTGCCTAGCCGTACTCGAGGCCCTCCCTGGTTTCACCCCCAACACAGCGAACAATAATAGATAATAAAAATTAAAAATGTCTAGGACTGGGGATGTGGCTCCCTGGCCAGTGTTTGCCTGGCATGTATGAGGCAGTCCTTGGCACTGGAGGGAAAAATTATTTTTTTTTAATTGGGCTCCTTTAAAATCTTTTTTTTTTTAAGCCAGGGATTTAACCCAGGGGCTCTTGACCACTGTGCGACATCCCCAGCGCTTTTTGTTTTTTATTTTGAAAACAAACTCACCAAGTTGTTGAGACCAGCCACACTGGCTAGCAGAGGTTCCCTGTCCCCGGGGCTGCCCTGCCGCCTGTCCACCTCCCCTCCAGAGGTTCCACTTACAGGCATTTGTGGGTACCTGTTGGCATCTGTCTGCTGCCCTGATCTGAAACCAGCTCCCCATGGCAGCTCAGCAACCAGGGTCCAACAGGGTCTGAACAGGACCCAGGGGTCTGAACAGGGTCTGAACACTTCCCCACCCAGGGGAGGGGAGCGGGCTGGGATGGGCCAACCCACCACCTCCGAGGACCAAGTCTTGGAATTGAACTGGTGCTGCCCCATCTGTCCAGGGGTGAGCTGTGAGCACCCACTGAGACGCGCCCTCTCTCTGCAGACACGAGGTCGATGCCAGAGGGAGGCAGCGCCTACAGCAGCCGCTCCATCAAGAAGGAGGACGAGTCTTCCCAGTCCTCCACCTGCGCGGTGGACACCACCACCAGAGGCTGCTCGGAGGAGGCTGCCACCTGGAAAGGTCTGCTCCCTGGACGTGGGAGGGAGTGGGAAGGACAGCCAAAGCCAGGGTCACCTCCCGACCGGTACAGAGCCCTGGCCTAAAGCCACTGGGCCTGTGACGCCAGGAGAAAACCCTCGAGGGCGCCGCCGTCCTCCAGCTGGTGACATCTTCCCCGTCCTCTGGATCCAGAGTCTGGTCTCAGCAGATGGCCTCCCTTCCTGCCAGGACGGGTCCAGGCCTGCACCAACTCGTATGAGTCTCTGGCCTCAAGTGACCCATTTAAATTTAACTGAACTAAAATAATATTGAGAACTTGGGCTGGTGAGGTGGCGCACACCTGTAATCCAGCCACTCTGGAAGCAGAGGCAGGAGGATCACAGGTTCAAAGCCAGCCTCAGCAACTTAGTCAGACCCTGTTTCAAAATAAAGTGAAAAGGGCTGGGGATGTGACTTACTGGTTAAGTGCCCAAGTTCAGTTCCTGGTATCAAAAAGAAAGGGAACTTGGTTCCTCAGCTGCACTGGTCACATTGCCAGTGCTCAGAGGCCACAGGGGGCTGTGGCTGCCGTGCTGACAGGCGGACACTGCAGGCTTCCCACGTGGGGCGGGTCTGCAGAGCCTGGGCACCTGCAGGCAGCAAGGTGTGGGCGTGGCATGGGCTCGCAGGCCTCGGGCCAGGCAGGGTGCTGAGCTGCAGATCAGTCCGTGGTGAACACTGGCTCTCCCCCTGGGTGGGGAGGTGGCAGGCGTGTGGACGAGGACAGACAGGCCCACACGTGCGGGGTGTTTTGAGCTGACTCTGAGTCAGGCAGGTCTGGGGTGTGTCCTGAGCCCTTGGTGAGGACAGACCTGAGTCACTGCTCTTTACCTTTGACACCCCCACCCCATTTCCTTGTCTGAACTTGGTGTCATGGGTGTCTGCATTGCCCAGGGACGGGCACAGGACAGGCTGCCCGGCCTGCCTGCTGGCCCAGCTTCAGAAACATGCACCTGTGGGAGGCGGGACTCCATGGTCCCCTACTGCAGGGGCACCTTTGCGAAAGGAGACACTAAGGCCCCACCAAGGCCCCTTCTGACTGGTGTCTCCCCTGCACAGGCCGCTTCGGCCCCTCCCTGGTCCGGGGCCTCCTGGCCGTGAGCCTGGCTGCCAACGCCCTCTTCACCTCCGCCTACCTGTACCAGAGCCTGCGCTGACCCCCAGCCTCCTGGAGGGCGATGCCCAGGCGCGAGCTGCCTCCACCACTGCCGGCCCCAGAAGCCTCCACCCTCTCCAGGGCCCGGACCAGCCAGGTCGTGGCTCCGTCCTCAGGACCCCGCTCTCCTCTCCTGACAGACTGTCCGAGGCCACGTTCCTCGCCTGCCACCCACTTGGCCGACGTGGGTGTTTGGTGCTGACACCTGACCCTGAAGCCCAGGCCCTCCTGCTGCCCAGCCCTGCCTGGCAGATCGCCAGAACTACTGTACCTGCAGCGGGAGGCCAGGCTGCCTGGCCCCTGCGGCTGCCCAAGGCCCCTCTTCACACTGTACTCCCCTGGCGCAGGGGACCACCTCAGAGCCCCACCAAGGTGAAGAAGGCCCCTGGGACGGTCCCTGGGTCACCACCCCACCCCACCCTTGCCCCTTCCAGAGGGAGAGCCTCCGCTGCGTCAGCCCTGAGGCCGGGCGTCTTGTCCTTCCTTTCTGCTGGCTTCAGGCAGAGATGGGCAGCTGGGTGCCTGGCTCTCAGTTCCAGCGCCCGGCCTCCCTCTCCCGCAGACGCTCCTCCTCCTGTGCATCCCTGACTCCTGGTGACCTTCCCAGGAAGTAGCCTGTTACTCTGAGGGTGCAGGGCCTCCCCTGCTGCCCAGCCCCTCCCTCCCACGCTGCCCACCGGCCCCTCAGCCCCACATGAACTGCAGGTCTCCGAGGAGACTGGACCCCGCCCTGTCCCCCCGGGCACTGGCTCCTTTCAGCCTGAGACCCACTGTCCTACCCTTTTGTCCTCCTGTGTCCACCGGGGTTCCACGTACCCCTTGTCTCCCGGGCCGCCTGCTCTGGCCGCCTTCTGCCCGCCCTCCTTGGTCCTACCACCTTGCCCTCGTACCGTGGCCCATCTTGCCTTTGTACAGGGGACGGAGCACCTTGCCCGACACAGAGCCTGTGGGACGAGGGTCTGGTGTGGGAGCCCCGTCCCCAGGCCTTGGCCCAGGTGTGCATGTCTGTCTGCCTGTCGATGCCCAATACCCATGTCTGCGCCGCGGGGGGATCTGCCGCCTCGTGAATCCTGGGACTCTGCGGGGAGGGGCATGGGGCAGGAGGAAGGGTCTTCACTGTCATTCAGGGATAAAGTTTAATTTTATTTTTGTACACATTTTGCCAGGGAAGGCATTTGCTGGCCAGCAGGATGCCCGCGGCTCCCCCTGCCGGGGGCGATTCCCGCGCTCTGGGTGCTTCCTAGTACTTTTTAACACGTGGGGGGAGCCTGCTCTGACCTCACCCTGCCGCCCTGCCACTCTTGTCCTGGGAGCCCCTGATGCTGTGTCCTGGGCCGTCCACCGCCCTGGACTTGGGGGCCAGGTGGTGTGAGGACTCAGTCCAGCTGCCAGAGAGGGTTCCAACACGGAAGTGGCACCTCTAGGTCCCCATTTGTACAGTGGGCGTGTTGCGTTTTTAAATCTTATTTCTTGCCTATCAAAACCAAACTCCATTCCCAGTGCCCTCTGCCTCCCTGCCGGGAGCTCCGCTGCCCGGACCAGGGCCCAGCACCCCGCGGGGCCGGGGAGGGGCTTTTACGTTTTGTTTGAAACAGAAAACACAACCTTATTTTTGTTTACAAAAGCAAAAAATGAAACCAAAAAACATACCAACCTTTGAACTGTGCCTCGTTCTTATTTGCTCACAGCTCCTGGGGAGGAGCCCGCTGAGGTGACCTCAGTCCCTCCACACAGGGCCCTGGTGACGGGGAGGTGCGGTGTGACTGAGTGGTGTCTCTGGACGGCTCTGGATGGGGAGACCTGGGACCTGGGCTGGCCTGGGAGGAGGTGCTGAAGAGCTGGTGAGCAAGAGCCGAAGGGCCTCCCGCACCAGGGCCCTCGCCACAACTGCTCAGCTCCAGAAGGCTGCGTCAGGGTCCGGGTGTGACAAGCCTGGTCTTTCTGAGCCCCTGTAAGTGGCCCTGTGGCAGCTGTTCTCGGGACCAGCACCTCTGCACACAGACTGGGATGTCGCCAGGCTGCAGGAGGAGAGGGCTCCGGCTGAGCGACCGCTGCGCCACCAGAGCTCCAGGCAGTGGCAGGTCAGGGGTCAGAGGACGTGGGTCTTGCATTTCTTTGTCAACTACAGTGTCACTCTAAGCTGGCCGGCTGGCCATCCAGGCCTCATGGGGATGCTAAGCCCCAGCACAGAGCACAGGGAGCCCCTGTCCTCCTGGCCCAGTGCCCACAAGAGGACGCACCTTGAGTCGGGGCTTGACTCCCCAGGCCGGAGCTAAGCCAGACCCCAGGGCAGATGGGGCGGAAGGCCGGGCTAACATGCCTGTCCAGAGCCGTAGGACCAAGCTTCCCACAGGCGGGCCCCAAACACCTTAGGTCACTGACTCCAAGGCTTCCCATGATACCCTTTGGGGTCCCAAGGTAGCCCTCAGTGACCCTCAGTGACCTGGTGGGCTTGTCCCATCCTACACGTGAGCCTGAGTTTCAAATCACACTTCAGACCCCTTGCCCAGCACCATGAAGACTGCCAAGCTGCTTATTACAAAAAGAAAAAGGTTATTAAAATCTAGAAATAGGGGCTGGGGTTGTGGCTCAGTGGTAGAGCACTCGCCTAGCATGTGTGAGGCACTGGGTTCAACTTTTAGCACCTCATAAATTAATGAATAAAATAAAGGTCCATCAACATCTAAAATATATTTTAAAGAAAATCCATACATATTAAGTGATCTAAAAAGAAAATGTCCATCCTATCATTAAAATATTTGTGCCTGCTCTTCCCCTGCCTTGCATGTTGAAGAAAACCCAGAAATAAAAATAAAATACTGGTGCCTCCCACGCCCGCTGTCTGGGGATTGGCCCAGGGCCGTGTGCATGCTGGGCGAGTGCCCTACCACTGAGCTACAGCCCCAGATCCTCTGTTTTGGGGTTTTTGTTTGTTTTGTTTTTCTTCTCTGTGTTTATCTAAATGTGTGGTTTTTATGAAAACAACCTTATGTCCAAAACATCATTTGGTAGCTGTTTCTCCTCCAACAGCTTCGTAACCCACCTCCCTGTCGCTGGGCCTACAGTTCTGCTGGAGCATGACCTTCCCCTGATGCTGAGCAGCTTGAAGGCCAATAAAAGGAGCTTCTCCCTGCGTTCTTCACTGGGATGCCAGGAAACATCCTTGCCAGCTGGGCTGCGACTCAGTGGTAGAGCCCTGACCCTGGACTCAGTCCCCACGCTGCAAAAAATAAAGGGTTCTAGAGCATTGGCCGTTGCCTGATGCATTAAAAAAAAATATAGTGTCATTTGTTCAAAACTCCTAACCTGACCTGCTTTGCAAACCTGGCTGTAGTGACCAGACACCTTACATGGTGGGGTCCGAGGTTCAGGAGATCAAGACCCCCTAGCAAACACTTGCAAGGAGGTGTTTTGTGTTTTTTGGTTGGTTGGTCAGTTGGATTTTTTTGGTACTGGGGATTGAACCCAGAGATGTTTAACCACTGAACCACGTCCCCAGCCCTATTTTGTATTTTATTTAGAGACAGGGTCTCACTGAGTTGCTTAGGGCCTCGCTAGGTTGCTGAGGCTGGCTTTGAACTTGGGATCCTCCTGACTCAGCCTCCCAAGTCACTTGGCGTGCGTCACCACACCCAGCCCTTTTTTATTTTTTATTTTGAGACAAAGTCTTCTTAGTTGCTCAGGGCCTTGCTAACTGAGCTGATGAGGCTGGCTTTGAACTTGTGATCCTCCTGCCTCAGCCTCCCCAGCCACTGGGATTACCCACAGGTAGAGGTGGTTTCTAACTCAGCTCTAGGGAGGAGCCTGGGCAGGCTGAGGACATGGGCACAGCAGCACCACCCACTTCAGACAGAGAAGCCCAGTCTTCACATGCTGACCTCCACCCGAGTTGGCGTCAGGAAAAATGTCAGTTGATAAAGAAAACAGTTCAAAAACTGCTGGCACACCAGCCCCCTTGCCAGACAGCAGTGTGACTCTGGGTCCCTCTGTGACAGGAGAGGAGGAGCCTAGGTCTCCTGACCCTTCTGAGACAGGGGCCCTCCATAGGGGCCATCTGGGGAACCCAGAGCAACTCCATCATGGCAAAGTGCTTTCTTTTTTTTTTTTTTTTTTATTCTAGTTAGTTAAACGTGGCAGCAGAATGCATTTCAAGTCATCGTGCACAAATGGAGCGCCACTTGACATTTCTCTGGTTGTACGTGACATAGTCATACCATTTGTGTGATCATACATGTACCTAGGGTAATGATGTCAATCTCATTCCACCATCTTTCCCACTCCCATGCCCCCTCCTCTCCCTTCACTCCCCTCTGCCCAATCCAGACTTCCTTCATTCATTCTTCCCTACCCGTGCCCCACTATGGATCAGCACCCACTTATCAGAGAAGACATTTGGCCTTTGGTTTTTTGGGATTGGCTTATTTCTCTTAACATGATATTCTCCAACTTCATCCATTTACCTGTAAATGCCATATTTTGTTCTCCTTTAAGGCTGAGTAATGTTCCATTGTGTATATGTACCAGTTTCTTTATTCATCTGTTGAATAGCACCAGGTTGATTCCGTAGTTTCGCTGTTGTGAATTGAGCTGCTACAAACACTGATGTGGCTGCATCTCTGTAGTAGGCTGATTTTAAGTCCTTTGGGTATAAACCGAGGGATAGCTGGGTCAAATGGTGGTTCCATTCCAAGTTTTCTGAAGAATCTCCATACTGCTTTTCAGAGTGGCTGCACTAATTTGCAGTCCCACCAGCCATCTTGGGCAAAGTGCTTTCTGTGAGAGCAACTCAAGGGGGTTTTGCTAGGGGACAGGCAGGGACATGAGGAAAGCGGCCTTCTGTTCTTAAAAAGGGCAGCCCGGAAATTAATGAAATTGAAGCAAAAGAAACAATTTAAAAAATTGACAAAACAAAAAGTTGGTTTTTTGAAAAAATAAATTAAATTGATAAACCCTTAGCCACATTAACAAAGAGAAAGAGAAAATGCAAATTACTACAATACGTGATGAAAAAGAAATACCACGATGGATACTACTGAAACACAGAAGATAATTAGAAACTATTTGTAAATTTATACTCAAATAAAATAGAAAAACTTGAAGACATTGACAAAATTCTAGAGACATAGGATCTACTCAAACCGATGCAGGAGGACATACACAATTTCAAAAAGATCAATTTCAAGCAATGAAATAGAAGATGCCATCAAAAGCCTACCAACCAAGAAAAGCCCAGAACCAGACGGATTCTCAGCTGAGTTCTACAAGACCTTCAAAGAATTGACACCAATACTCCTCAAATTATTCCATGAAATAGAAAAGGAGGGAACCCTTCAAAACTCATTCTATGAGGCTAGTATCACCCTTATACCAAAATCAGACAAAGACACATCAAGGAAAGAAAAATTCAGACCAATATCCCCCATGAACATAGACACAAAAATTCTCAATAGAATTCTGGCAAATTGCATACAAAAACATATTTAAACGATAGTGTACCATGATCAAGTGGGGTTCATCCCTGGAATGCAAGGTTGGTTCAACACATGGAAATCAATAAATGTAAAACATCACATCAATAGACTTAAAGACAAGAATCACGATTATCTCAATAGACACAGAGAAAACATTTGACAAAATACCACACCTGTTCAAGTTCAAAACTCTAGAAAAATTAGGGATAGTAGGACCATACCTCAACATTGTAAAAGCTATCTATGCTAAGTCCATGGCCAACATCATCCTAAATGGAGAAAAATTTAAAGCATTCCCCCTAAAAACTGGAACAAGGCAGGGATGCCCTCTTTCACCACATCTATTCAACATCGTCCTTGAAACTCTAGCCAGAGCAATCAGACAGACAAAGAAAATTAAAGGGATCCAAATAGGAAAAGAAGAATTCAAACTATCACTGTTTGTGGACATGATTCTGTATTTAGAAGATCAAAAAAAAAAATCCACCAGAAAGCTTCTAGAATTCATGAATGAATTCAGTAAAGTGGCAGGATATAAAATCAACACCCATAAATCAAATGCATTTCTATACACAAGTGACGAATCCATTGCAAGAGAAATTAGGAAAACTACCCCATTCACCATAGCCTCGACAAAAACAAAATACTTGGGAATCAATCTAACAAAAGAGGTGAAAGACCTACAATGAAAACTGCAATACAAAATAGGGCTGGGGATGTGGCTCAGTGGTGGAGTGCCCCTGGGTTCAATCCCCAGCACCAAAAAAAAAAAAAAGAAAAAAGAAAACTGCAGAACACTAAAGAAAGAAATTAAAGAAGATCTTAGGAGATGGAAAAATCTCCCATGCTCTTGGATGGGCACAATTGTAAAAATGGCCATACTACCAAAGTGCTATACAGACTCAATGCAATTCCTATTAAAATTCCAATGACATTCTTCATAGAAACTGAAAAAGCAGTCATGAAATTCATTTGGAAAAGTAAGAGACCCAAATAGCCAAGGCAATCCTTAGTAAGAAGAGTGAAGCAGGAGGCATCACAATGCCAGACCTTAAACTATACTTCAGAGCAACGGTAACAAAAACAGCATGGTATTGGCCCCAAAACAGACATGTAGACCAATGGTACAGAATAGAAGACACAGATACAAACCCACGTAAGTACCGTTATCTCATACTAGACAAAGGAGCCAAAAATACACATTGGAGAAAAGATAGTCTTTTCAACAAATGGTGCCAGAAAAATGGAAATTCATATGTAACAAAATGAAATTAAATCTCTATCTCTCACCCTACACAAAAATCAACTCAAAGTGGTTCAAAGACTTAGGCACTAAAACAGAGACCCTGTGCTTGATAGAAGAAAAAGTAAGCCCAAATCTTCATCATGTCGGCTTAGGACCTGACTTCCTCAACAAGACTCCTAAAGCACAAGAAGTAAAATGAAGAATCAATAAATGGGATGGACTCAAACTAAAGCACTTCTTCTCAGCAAAGGAAACAATCACTAATTTGAAGAGAGAGCCTACAGGCTGGGAGAAAATCTTTACCCCATGCTCCTCAAATAGAGCACTAATCTCCAAGATATGTAAAGAAATCAAAAAACACCAAAAAAACAAAGAACTCAATCAATAAATGGGCTAAGGAACTGCCCAGACACTTCACAGAAGAAATTCAATCAACAAACATATAACATTGTCTTTAGCAATTACAGAAATGCAAGTCAAAATTGCTCTAAGTTTTCATCTCACTCCAGTCAGAATGGCAATTATCAAGAATACAAGCAATGGGGCTGGGGATATAGCTCAGTTGGTAGAGTGCCTGCCTTGCAAGCACAAGGCCCTGGGTTCAATCCCCAGCACCGCAAAAAAACAAAACAAAAAAAATACACTCATACATTGTTGGTGAGACTGCAGATTGGTGTGACCACTTTGGAAAGCAGTATGCAGATTCCTCAGAAAACTTGGAATGGAACCACCATTTGACCCAGCTACTCCACTCCTCGGTTTATACCCAAAAGACTTAAAATCAGCCTACTACAGTGATGCAGCCACATCAATGTTTATAGCAGCTCAATTCCCAATAGTGAAACTATGGAACCAACCTAGATGCCCTTCAACAGATGAATGCATAAAGAAAATGTATACATACACAATGGAATATTACTCAGCCTTAAAGAAAAATGAAATTATGGAATTTGCAGGTGAATGTATGGAGCTGGAGAGTATCATGCTAAGTGAAATAAGCTAATTCCAAAACACCAAAGGCCAAATGTATTGTCTGATAAGCGGATGCTGATCCATAGTCGGGGGTGGGTAGGGAAGAATGAAGGAACTTTGGATTGTGAGGGGAGGGGTGGGGAGAGTGGGGATGGGAAGGACGGTAGATTGTGAGACAGACATCACCCTACATGCATGTATGAAAAGAATTTTTAAAAATATTTATCACTGTCAAGAAAAAGTTAATGAAAAATAAATAAGTGAATAAAAAGTTTTTTAAAAAATTTAAAAGAAAAAAGGGCAGCCCATCCTCGGGGCTTCCTGTCACCCTTCGGCTGCTGCGCGGCTGCGGGGATCCTCTCCAGGAGAGGCCGACAGGGCTGCTGGACAGCCAGGGCTCCAGAGGTTCACGGCAGGCTTGGGCAGTGCCCCTGGCCCCTCCGCAGACAGCCAGATCCGGGTCTGCGAGACCACGGGGTGCCTGTGGCCAGTGCCAGGCTGCTGGGCGCCGGCTGTGTGAGCACAGGGGACTGCCCTGTCCTGAGGAGCCGCCTGGAGCAGGGGCGGGGGCGGGGGCGAGGCCCAGCCAGCACATGGTTCCCTGAGCACCCACCCATCCGGATAGTGGGTGGGGGTGGGCGCTGAGACCTGAAGGCAGGTGAGGGGAGGTCGAAGTCAAGGACTGAGGCCTGTGTGGCCAGAACCAGGGAGGGAGGCTCAGCCCTTCACCAAGAACCCTGGGGCCCTTAGGGACATAGATCTCCTAAGAACAAGAGGGCCACCAATGACAAGGTTCAGAAAGGATGGAATGGTTTTAAAGGGCCCTCCGCTGCATTTGGAGAGTCCTTGGAAGTCCCAGGCCGAGGTGGTGGGGCCGGTTCCATGCCCTTCAGGACAGAAGCCACAGCTGGGCCAGGGTGGAGCAGAGATGATGCTCGCGGGTCCCAGAGACAAGCCACCCGCCCTGAATGGAGCTGGGCAGAAGAGTGTCCAGGTGGCCCCTGGCTTCCTGGCTGGACATCGGAGTGGAGGGCCCTTCCCCTCCTAGGGAAACTGGGGGCAGACCGAGAGGGCCAGTGCTGTCCCTGAGCCACACCCCAGCCCTGCTCTGAGGGCTGGACACCAGGGCTTATGTCCTTTTCCCTTTCATGATGTTATAGACTGAACGTCTCTAACACTTGTTCAAACCCCACGGCTCTTCCCTGGCCCATGAGGCTCAGGTGCATCTCATGGAGCCAAACGCATTCGGTCCGCCTCCAGAGTCCCATCTGGCCACTCCGGCATTGCTCGAAATCCGTGTCCAAGACTCAAGGCAAATTCTCAGCTGCGAGCAGCTATTAAAACTCAAAAAGTGAATTATGTCCTTTCAAGATACAGCGGCGTAGAGTGAGCACGGCCTGCAGGCCCACAGCAAGGCAGCACATCTCCGTGGGACCCTGTGGCAGAAGCCGCTCAGCTCCTGGTGGCCAGGGATCCAGAGAGCAAGGGGCTGTGGGTCCCCACGTCCCCTCAAGGGCACATCCCCAGTGCAGACTTCCTCCCACAGACTCTGCCTCTTCAAGTTCGGCTGCACTCCTAAGAGCACCCCAGGCTGGAGCCGAGCCCCCGCCTGCTGGGCCCTTGGGAGACACCCCGACTGTGGCCCTGAGGCTGTGGCCTCTGGACAGACCTGCGAACCGACCTCCTGGGGCTGGAATAAGATGAAGTGACTCCCTTCTGTAGGGGACGCTGGGAGTTGCCAGGTGCTGGTGGCAGAGTCACGAGGACGGAGGAGCAGAGGGCGCAGCCCTCTCCCAGCCCTGCCCACGTAAAGGGGACCTCCGCTCTGTCCCCCTGCCCCTCAGTTCTGTCATCCGTAAAATGGGAACAGTAGAGATTCACAGTTCCTGAGCGGGAGGGACTCCAGGCCCGCGTCTTGAAACCCAGAAAAGGACGGCTGCCACCCAACAAAGCCAATGGCTTGGGGGACAATGACAGAAGGGCGTGCTTTATTAATAACAAGCCGGCTCAGAAGACAGAGGGTCCAGCTCCCTCAGCAACCATCTTGGGGGCCTCAAGTGTGCACAGGGGCTTTAAGGGGAGGGAAAGGAGGCGCAGGGGACAAAGGACAGGCACCCCCAGGGACCCAGAACTGGACGCTGTCCCAGCCACTCCCACCTTTGTGCCTCCAGCCTCCCAGGGGAGCACCAAGAGCAAGAGCCCCTGGGTCAGACACCCTCCCACCCCCCCACCCCCCACCCCACTGCAGGGCCAGGCCGATGCCCCCCAGCGGGGCTGCCGAAATCTGAGCCCATTCAGATGCAGAAGGCAGAGGGGACTCACCCCTCCAGCCACCCCCAGGACCCCTGCAGGCTCGGCGAAGTCAGTCACAGTGGCCTGCAGGTCCCTGAGGGTGGCCTGGGCACCGTGGCCTCACCCCTGCAGCCAGGCTGACGCAGGCTGACAACCCAGACAGCCGGGCAGCCTCC
>JAJEJO010000668.1:241678-266500 GCA_020662805.1 Glaucomys volans | reverse complement strand
GTATTTTGTATTTTTTATTTAGAGACAGGGTCTCACTGAGTTGCTTAGGGCCTCACTAAGTTGCTGAGGCTTGGTTTGAACTCGTGATCCTCCTGCCTCAGCCTCCCAAGTGCTGGGATTACAGGTGTGCGCCACCGCGCCTGGCACTAACATGTGATTTTTAAATCAACCAAAAGCGAGTGAAGTTAAAGGGTTTATTTTCCCTCAGTAACAATCTCAGGGGTCCCTCAAGGGGCATCTTCCTTGGTGCCTGGGACCAGCGGGGGCCAGAAGGGCTGTGGGGGGGGGGGGCCTGGGGCGGGATGGTGGCCCTGTCCTGGGTTCTTGGTTCTGCCTTGCGGAACCAGCTCTGACCGGCCCTGAGCATCTGGTGGGCCAGATGCCCCCAGTCCGTGTCCTCAGGAGGGACCCTGGTGCATGGTGGCTCCCGCTGGCCCCCTGAGGGTTGGCATAGGTTGGGCTGTAAGAACAGAGAGGCTTCTGGATGCTTTGAAGCACAGAGGCGAACAGGAGCCCTGGAAGGAAGCAAGAACGCCCACCTGGGACAACCCACCAGAGCAGGGACTCACCTCAGGCCACTCGCCACCTCAGACCGGCTGCTCCCGCCCAGGGACCTCCCCGCCACCCTCCTCCCGGTGGTCTCAGCCCCACTCTGCCCTCCGCAGAGGGGCTTTCTGACCACCTGTCCTCGTTCTCACTTCCTCCCTTTGCAGAACTGGCAGGACATGAGCCAGATGGAGACGGCCATGCAGTGGATCCCACTCTGGCCCCCCTGTCGCCATCAGGACCCAATTCAGCGCTGACCACTGCCTGGACACTTGCTGTCCCCAAACTGATTGAGCTTTCTGTGGTCTCTAGGTCCCCGCACCGCGACCCCAGCTGAGTCTCCAGTGTCCAGGTGGCCGCCAGTCCCTCCCGGGCACCAGGCACTTCCTTCTGTCCTCCCCAGCCTGGCCACCTCAGCGGCAGGGCTTCCCGACCCCACCTCCAGGGCGACCCCACCTCCAGGGCGACTGGGAATGAATGAATGAAGATGCGGGTGTTTGTTAATGAAGTCGGGCACTTGGGCTGCCGTTGTCTTTTCAAGACCGCTTTTCCTGAGCGTCTCGCACCTGCACTTCCCCATCGCTAAGCATTCCCCATCGCTTCCGGTGATGGCGCACTTTTTGTCACAGTGCCATAGTTTTCAGGCCACCACTGCTGTTAGGGTATCCGAGTGGGCAAGGCATCCTCGGCCTTGGCTCAGCTAGAGGGGGGATGGGTGGTGGGACTGGCCATGGGTCCAAGCCCGGAACACATCCAGTGCACCCTGTAAGTCTTCAGCCCCACGTTTTGGGGCGGGGTCATCTCCCTGCACCAAGGTCCCCGATAAGGGGAAGGTGGGGGTGGGAGGGATCAGCCCCCCGATGCAAGAATCCCCCTGGGTTCTCGGGATTTTGAGCCCAGAGACGGGGAGTCGGTGGGGAGGAGCAAGAGGTGCCCTGACCCAGGCACCAGGTCAAAGGGGTGCAGCCGGCACCCGGCCTCCCACCGCCCCCTCTGTCTCTGCTCTGCTCCCCCTGCCCCATCTTCTGGCTTGGCCACCTGGGGCCCCAGAGAGCTTTTGCCCCACAGAGCTGAGCCCTGTGTCCAGGCTGGAGGAGCAGAAAGCGGGTCACTGAGCGGAAAAGCAAAAGCACCACGTGCTCTGCCCACTCACCACCCACCCCAGGCCTCCCACAGAGGCCGGAGCCTCTGCTGCCTGCCTGTCCCTCCACCACCAGGCTGGCTTCATGGCCACCTGTGTGGCTGAAGGGGGGAAAAGCTCCGCTGTCACCCTCTTGAACTTCGTAATAATTTGGGGGATGGGCCTGTGTTTGCATCTTGCACCAGGCCCCGCACATGTGGGGCCCACCCTGCCCCATCTCGTCCTCCCCTGCTGCCCAGGGCATGGGCTCCTGCACTCTCTCCCCCGGACAGGACCAGGGATCTGGCTTCAGACTCCTGCTTGTCCCCTCTCTGGCCAAGCACCTGAGGCCCCCTTTGGATCCTCCTTCACCAGTGACAGGGAAACCCCCGCAGGGTCTTCTCAGAGGACCCCGGGGAGGGAAGCCTGAGATGCTGTGGGCACGCCCAGAACAGCACCTTGTGCTCAGTAAGTGCTGCTTACAATCACTCCCGTTCTGGACCTTGCCATCCCATTTTCTTGGCTAACAGCTGCAGGATGATTAAGTCTTATAAATGGGGTCTGGAGTCCCCAGGGTCAGTTGAAGCATTTGAAGTGCCAAGGTGAGAGCATCCCATGCACCTGGACCCCTGTCCTCTGCCGCGACACCCTCTGTCACCAGGGCTGCTCCCAGGCTGCCCCACCCACCCCTGATGCCACCTGCCCTTCAGCCTCAGCTGCCCCCAGCCAGACAGGCCTGGTCTTCCCTCTCGAGCTTCCGTGTTCACAGAATGCACTTCCAGCTGGGAAGGGGTGCGATTCCTCCAGCACCCTCTTGCTGGGGCTGGGGTGCAGCTCTGTGGTACGGCCGTGCCTAGAAGGTGCCGGGCTCCACATCCAGCACCCAGAAATAAAAACCGAGCTAAAGAGCACCTTCCTTCTCTCCTTCTATTCTTTCCCTTCCTCGACATTCAGTCAGGAAGGCACGGGGACAGGGAAGCCCTGCAGCTGGCCCCGGTGGGAGGTGCGGGAGGAGCTCACCTGGAGGTACCCGAGCAGGAGGTGGGAGGGCGAGCCTTGGGGAGCCACTGGAACGTCCTCACGGGCAGGGACATTGGCCACGGCTGTATCCCCGGGAAATCGGATGCAGCCTCCGAAGCGAATGCCACATGTCAAACGTGACCCTGTCTGCTGGCATCTGACCACGTGGGCTGCTTTGCGTTGGTTGGTTTGGTTCTTGTTTTGCAGCCCGAGGGAGGGAACCGGGTGCCCTCCCACTGCGCCCCCGCCCTTTCCTCTCTTCATTTCAAGACAGGGCCTCCCTAAGTTGTGCAGGCTGGACTCGTACTTGTGATCCTCCTGCCTCAGCCTCCTGAGGAGCTGGGATTGCAGGCATGTGCCACCACGCCTGGCTGATAACGTGGTGAAGGAATGGGTGAACCTGTCACCCCGTCCCGTGATGCTCTCACAGAGAGTGACTTCGCAACACCTGCACCTGGCAAGCCAGAGAGACTCGACGCCCGGGGCGGGTTCTGCTTGGGCCACTGGGGAGGAGAGACAGCTTTCCCCACAGCAAGAAGGAAGCACAGCAGCCAGGGCAGGTCGCCATGGGGGGAGTTGGGTCAGGGCAGACCCCTGGCCCAGGAGGGACACCCAGGAGGCCACTGGGGCTGTGTGGAAAGCCGGGCAGGGAGGACAGGGGTGGGAACGGGCACCAGCGGAGCTGTGACAGGAGTCGGGAGAAGGGGCAGATGCTCTGCCACTTGCTCTGCAGGAGGGAAGAAGGGGAGAGGAAGTTTGGGGACCTCACTGTTTCAGCAGAACTCGCCTGGCTGCTCAACACCGGCCACGGCCACCCACCACCCGCAGCCCAAGCCCAACAGCACGAGGGCTTACACTGGCGCCCCATCCCTGTTGGAATCTGGCAGGAAGAGCAATTCCCTGTCCTCTCTGTCACCAGTGTGGTGGAAACAGCGACCCACCTTAGCCAAGCCGGCAGCGCGGGGCACTGTGGACAGCGGCAGCAGTGCCCCAAATCACCGCCAGGTGGCGCCCTGTGCCTCCAGACAGAAGGCCCAGAGGTCAAGGCCAGCAGACGGTCACAGAGGGCCTGGGGGAGAGTGGCCAGTGTCCTCTGCTGGTAGGGCCTCCGCCTCAGCCTCTTTGCCCCAAGGACAGCCTCCCCCTCTACACCCAGCCCTCCTGTAGATGTGCACTTGGGGTTGCAGTTTGGGACCCCTAACACTGGCCTCCAAACCAGAGAACACGCCGGTGGCTGAGGGCACAGGCTTCCTACAGCCTGAGGCTCCTGTCCCCGTCCAGCCACGTCATGCTGTGTAAACAGGCCGGTTCGCCTCCCAGCCTCCATCTTCCCACCTGTGAAATGGGAACATAACACAGACCTCGGGGGTCAGCAGGTTTAAATGAGAGGATTATTTTGAGATGATAGTGCATCAGGTGGCAGTAATGGCACCGATGGTCGTGAACCTGCGCTGAGCTCTCACTCGGGGCCGGCCTGCCCCGCACACCTGCCACCTGGGAACTCATCTTGGTTCCCTTTCCTATGGGGACTGCTGGCTGAATATCTCCAAAAAAGGGCCAGGCCTCCCGTGTAATGTCCACCTTCCCTGTTGGCCCTGGGTGCCACTCAGTGCTGGGGAGACTGCTGCCCAAAGGAGGGGACAGAGAGGAGGGGACACCTGTGACCCTGCGGTCTCCAAGCTGCAAACTGCTTTTCTTCCAGTTTCTGGGGGCCCCCCCCCGCCCCGTGGCTGAAGCAGAGGCTGCAGGTGGGCCAGAGCCCACTGCCCACTCAGAGGCCAGCGGAGGACGCACTGAGGCCGACGCCGCCTCCCCTCCTGCCCCACGTGGCTTCTGCCATGGAGGGAGGATGGGGTCGGGTGGGCGGTAGGGGAGGGAAGGCCACCGCATGACACTGTGGTTTCAGCCTTGGGGACTGACCGGGCCGGAGTGCCTTCCTGAGAGGCGAGACCCAGAGGTGCAGGATGGGTGGGCCAGGAACTCCACCACGGTGAGTGAGGTTTGAGGGTCTGCGGAATGTGGGGGACGCCCAGAGGCAGCTGGAAGGACAGAGATGGTCAGGATCAGAGTGGGTGGCAAGGGGGGGACGAAGCACAGGCAGGGCCTGGCAGCTCTCCACTCAGGGTGACCCCACCCCCCGACAGAGGCCTGGTCTCCCAGGAACCAAGAGGAGGGAGGCTTGGCAGGGGGCGTCTGGGGAGGGTCTCCGGAAGCCCGTGGTCTGTCCTGGGATGGGGCAGGCAGGAGGCAGCCTCATGACCCTGAGTCCAGGCGAGGGCTGGCCTGGGCGGGGAGCAGCTTCCTGTGTCATCCCCTCTCAGGACCTCACAGCAGTCAGGCCCCCTGAGTCCCACCGTCCCCCCGGGGTCTCACTCTGATGATGCACCAAGGCGGGAGGCGCGGGCCAGGAAGAAAGGAGGACTCTGAGCCCACGTGGAGGCCACAGCCTTCGGCTTCTCGGCTCTCAAGGTCCTAAACACAGGTTTGTGTTCGGGGTCGGGGCCTGGCCTCTGTGCCCCAGCCAGGTGACTCCCCCTTCTCAGCTCCCTTCACCTCTTCTGCAGCAGACACCAGGGCACCTGGCCCTCCTGCCACGCGGCTCTGGAGGCAGAGCCTCAGCGATGGGCCTTAGCCGCTGGCCTGCTCCCTGTCTTGTGCCACCAGCCTCCCAGTGCTGAGAGGAAGGAGGCTGCAGCGGCTCTCCTGCCCTGCCCCCACGGCGGCAGGCTTGCAGGCCTAGAACAAAAACACACCACAAATAGAAATCAAAGTCTGAGAAAGAACCAGGGAGCCATGACCCAGCCGTGGGAAAGGCTGTGTGGCCCTGGCCGAGTCCCTTGACTTCTCTGAGTTTGTTTGCTCATCAGTGAAATCAGGCAGTTGGCTCAACCATGAAGGGTTGTGAGAAGCTGAGATAAAATGTAAATCACCGGGCACAGATGTGATGTGTGGTCCCTAAATAAAGCCCCTACTGACAGGCCTCTACCGACTGTCCCCTGGCCCCACCGCACCCCCGCAGGCTGGGGCAGCCCCGCTGCTTTTTGCCGCCTTGCCGGGAGGCTTCTGCAGCCCTGCTCCGGGCTCCACTTCCTGTTTTTCTCCCCAACGAATTTTGCCCATAACTCTTTCATCAGGGGAGCTGGGTGGGAGGTGAAGGCAGAGGCCTGCCTGGGGAGGAAGCCTCGAGTCAGAGAGGGACAGGGATGGAGGGAGGCCGGGAGGCTGGGTGGAGCTGGGAGCTGCCCTGAGGGCAGAGCAGGCCTGGCCCCCGCTTCCCGCCCTCACTCTGGACACGGCACTTTTCCTCGGCCTGAGAAAGTCCAGGATGCGGGGCTGCTGCCAAAAGCAAGCGCGGCCTCCCTGCCTCCCGGAGGCTGCAGGGCCGA
The DNA here is from genome assembly GCA_020662805.1 of Glaucomys volans. Lineage (NCBI taxonomy): Eukaryota > Metazoa > Chordata > Mammalia > Rodentia > Sciuridae > Glaucomys > Glaucomys volans. The sequence continues at coordinate 260,428 of JAJEJO010000668.1, read as the reverse complement.
GCATGGGCTCCAGGGTCCCTGGGTCTAAGGTGCAGCCTGAAGGACAGGAAGGAGCTGTTCCCGTACTGGTGGGGAGCGGGCTCTGGTCCTCTTCCTTGGCTACAGTCCCCAGCCCTCCCTCTGGACAGAACAAGATCTGTCCACTCACAGCGGCGTCGCGGGTGGGCTTCTTCCCTCACTGGGCATTTTCACACCCTCGTTGTGCCTTCCGGGCGGCAGACGTGGCGCTGGTGGCCGGGAGCCAGCCCTGATCCTTGCAGAGTCCACTGGCAATCTTGGACGAGTGGACCCAGCGCTCCAGCGGGGACAGGCAGCCTGGGACAGAGCCAGGGCCCAGCTGACGTCTATGCCGGGTCTGGTCCCACTGAGCAGTCCTCCAGGCACGGAGGCCAGGGTGAAGGAGGGAGGGAGGCTCGGCAGGCCAGGGAACGGCATGTGCAGGAGCCCAGAGCAGACGGCAGGCCTGGAATGCTCCGCAGCAAGGAGGGCAGGGCGGGGAAGTGCGGGCAGGGGACCTGGGAGGCCAGCTGGCAGGCTCCACTCCAAACTCTGTCCACCTCATCCTCGAGCCTCGGCCTCACCCCCGAACAGCCTGCCTCAGCCCAAGAGCAGAAACCAGCCCGTTAGCTCAAGCAGGAAAGGGGACGTTACAGCAGACGTCCTTGCTCCTGAGACGGCTCCCCTTCTGATGCCAGCTACAGGGGGTCCAGGTGGCCTCCCTGTGCTTGACAGAACAGCTATAAATCAGGGCTCCCCCAATCCCCTCCTCAGCTCACAGGACTCAGGGAAACACACTTCTGATTTATGTAAAAAACATCACAAAGGCCAGGTGTGGCAGCACATGCCTGTAATCCCAGTGACTCTGGAGGCTGAGGCAGGAGGATTTCAAGTTTGAGGCCAGCCTCAGCAACTTAGCAAGACTCTGTCTCAAAACAAAAAAATAAAAATGACAGGGGATGTAGCTCAGTGGTAAAGAGCCCCTGGATTCAATCCCCAGCACCAAAAAATAAAATAATAAAACAAAAAACATCACAAAGGATTCTGAAGAACCTCAGATGAGATGAAGAGAGCCAGGCATGGAACAGGGCTTGAAGCTCCCGTGTCCCGTCCGTGACACTCCCAGGAACCTCTCTGTGCCCAGCCGTCCTAAAGCTCTCTGAACACTGTCCTTTGGGTTTCTGTGCAGGCATGACTGAGGACCTCACTGACCCTCTCTCTTCCCAGGAGGCGGGGGTGGGACAGAAAGGTCCAACCTTCTAGTCACATGGCTGCCCCCCCACCCCCCACATGAGGATGTCCAGGAGTCCCCAGTTGTCAATCAACTCTGTAGCATGTAAAAAGACGTGTATCAGCCGGGTGCGGTGGCGCACGCCTGTAATCCCAGCACTTGGGAGGCTGAGGCAGGAGGATCAAAGCCAGCCTCAGCAACTTAGCGAGGCCCTAAGCAACTCAGTGAGATCCTGTCTCTAAATAAAATACAAAACAGGAAAGGGGATGTGGCTCAGTGGTGGAGCGCCCCTGGGTTCAATCCCTGGTACCAAAAAAAAAAAAAAAAAAAAAAAAAGACGTGTATCACTTTGGGGATTCCAAGGATTGTAGGAGTCACATGCCAGGGAAAGGGACAAGGACCAATCACGTATTTCTCAACATCATAGGTACTCGCCACCCTCAGCAGACCCAGAGATGCAGCCCAGACCTGGGAGGCTGGGACAGAAGCCCCAGGTTACTTTCCCAGCACCACGGATCTGTCCCCTCTCGCCCACTTGCATGACGTCTGCCAAGCTGATGTGTCCTGGATCCCTTCACCCAAAGAGAACTATTTCCTGTTCCCAAGCCCACTTTTCTGGGAAAGACGTCACTGGCCTCTCTGGAATCGGGGCCTCCCTTCTGGGCCAATCTGCTGTGGCAACTGGTCAAGTCTGTCTGCTGGGCACCTGTCCCATGGCTACGTGAGGAAGGGTTACCAGAAAGGGGACCAGACCAACACCTGGTGGCCTCGAGGGCACAGTGTCCACTCCAGTCCACTCTGCTCTGGTGCTGCCCAACATATGCTTGTCCGCTCCTTGGATAATGCCATGTCCCCTGCATTCCAGTCGCCCTTGCTGGGCCAGGCCCTGCCACAGCACCAAGCCAACCACAACTCGTGCCCCCTGTCAAACAAGAGGCCATTGGGCAGCGTCAGACCGTGGCGTCCAGGCTGCATCCCCTGGCTGTCTCCACCTGCTGTCTGTCTGTCCCCCAGTATTTCTGCTGGATCTTTTCTAAGGTGGCTCCCCAGGACCCCCTCAGCTGCTGGACCAAGTGACCCGCTGGACTCTCCTGCTATACTTGATCTGCAGAGCAGAGCGTCCAGGCGGCAGGTGACGCACTCGCCATGGTCCTGAATGTCAGAAACAAGCTGTCCCAGGGGCATGCTTTGCTGGTTACCTCCCTGACCCCTTGGTTGGCAAGAGTGACCACCCAGGCTCTGCCCACTAGGAAGAGGCCCCTGTCGAGGGTCTTCTGGGCCCACCCTTGAGTCTGGAAAGGTGTTCCCAGGAGGAAAGGTGACTGCCTTAGTCACCTGCTTCTTGGTGCTGAGATACTGGCCTCGGGATGCTCCCAGAAGTCCTAGCCTCCAGCTGCCAGGCTCTGTTTTCTGCTCTCATTAAACCTACTTGGTTATCTGGAAATTTTATTTTGGGTCACGCCAATTGCCAATAACCAACGCCTTGAAATCCTGTCTAATTGAATATCCAAGTTAAGACCGGGCTAGGCCCAGGGCTGGGGCTTCCATGGTGGTTGGTCTTCTTTCAGCCCAAGTGTGAGAAGAGGAACTCGTGGTCTAGCTTAGGTGGAAGGAAGGGTTTTTCCTTTCATTTCTCTTGAAACACTCACGTGCCTGCCCTCATGGCAGGTGACAATGGGAGGCACCATCGTACTTGTCTGGCAGGGACCAGAGGTTAAGCGTGTTCAGCCCGATGGTCTCCCCAGGTGTTCCCATTCCAAATGCCAGGGCATGATACACCAGCTGCTACCAGCAGGGAGTGGCAGAGACCACGGCCACCACCACCCAGTAAGGGCACGATTTTGACTTTTGGTAGTCACTGCATATGGGGAAAGGAATTTCCCTTAACTGGGCTCAAGGTTTGCCTTTCTTTTTCCTAATCTTGAACAGAATTGAAAGGAAGCTCCTCTTCCAGCACCTTTGGGAGTCTGCTGGAAGTAAGTCGCACCCTGACAGCCTGGCCCGGTTGCTCCCACGTTTCTCAAGGCTTCAGCCCTGAAGTCCCAGAGGACCACTGAAAATAGCTGAAGGGATCAGTCACCATGCAAGGAGGACTACCAGCCCCCCCCCCAGGAAGAGACCTCAGGGGCCTCGCTCAGCTTCACCCTAGTTGCTTTCAGACTTTCTTTGAAAACCTGTTTCTATAACGCCCACTTCTGATACCAACAAGTCTAATGACGGGGATTCTTGTTTTCAAATAATAGAAACCAGGACAAGAGAATCAAGGCTCAGTGGAATATTGTTCCCCACCCCAGCTCGCCCCCGCAAAAGCTAATGCTCATTCAGAACCTCAGAAAGTGGCTTTAATTGGAAATAGGATCTTCACAGATGTGATTAGTGAGAGATGAGGTCATACTGGAGTAGAGAGTCTTCATGAAACGAGAGGCACTTGGACAAAGACACAGGAAGATGGAGGAAGAGAACAGAGAGGGGCATCTCCAAGCCAAGAAGTGCCAAGGAGTGCCAGCAACCACCAGCAGCCTCCAGAAGCCAGAGAGGGGCCTGGGGTGGATACTCCTTTGGAGGCTCCGGAAGGGACCAACCTGCCCACACCTGGATTCTGGACTTTGGCCTCCAGATCTGCGAGAGTATGAACTTCTTGTTTGAAGTCATGAGTTCCTGGACACTTACTTCAGTAGCCCCCGGAAACAGAGTCGAAGAATGAAGGGTGTGGGGACACAGAAGCCAAGGGCTAGAATGCAGAGGGACCTCAAAAGATCCAGGGAGGGACTGGGGTTGTGGCTCAGTGGTTAAAGCACTTGCCTAGCATGCATGAGGCACCGGGTTCGATTCTCAGCACCGCATATAAATAAAAGAATAAAATAAAGGTCCATCAACATCTAAAAAATATTGAAAAAAAAAAAAAAAAAGTTCCAGGGACTAGGAGCTGGAAAGTACCGGAGTCCTCTCTCTCACCCCTGCGGCCCCTCTTTCTCCCTCACCTGCCTCCTGATTCCCTGTCTGGTTTTCTGCGTATCATCTTTAGTCCTTTCCACAAGAGGCCCCACAGCAACCCAGCTTCCATACTGCAGCACCTGAGTGCTAGGTACCCAAAGAGCAGTACCTCCCTTGATTCTAGTCCCCATGCCTAGGGAAGTCACGGAGAGGCTATCCTCGGGTCAGGTGACCGCCCCTGGCCATGTCCACTCAGGCAGGGTCAAGGGCACACCAGGCAAGCGTAACTGGCTGGGGCTGCTGGGGTCGCTAGGTGGAAGCAGGGCAGAGTTCCTGGAGGAAGGAGCTGGCATGTGTGCCACCCAGGCTCCTGCCATCTGCGTGTGCCCGCGTGGCTCTCCTGGGCAGAGGTCCCCTCCGACAGGGGTCCGCTCCGTGCTGTGAACACGACCCCTGCTGCTCTGCCACTGCGGCTTATTTTAAAACTCCATTTTTTCCTTTCTCTTCTCCCTCTCCCCGCCCCCAATCAAGGGGGAAGCAAGATTAACCTTCCCATCCGAGGCCGGGTCATCTGTCCTTCAACTCATGCGCCACGGGAATGAGAGAATCCAGGCTCAGGGCTGGCACTGGAAGATCTGAGAAAGCTATCTCTCAAGGACACAGTGAATTACGACCCCGACAGGGTGCAGCTGGAATGGTGCCTTTGAATCTCCTCTTTAAAATCCCTCTGCTGCCCGTGCAGTGAAAATCACAGTCTCTGAGACGGTGGAGTCCCCCCTGTTTCTCCTTTGCTAGCAAAGCTACGAAACTTCTTTCCCCTTTTCTCCAAACCGCGTCCTTGTTATTGGATCAGCATTGGGAATGAGAACCGAGCACTGACGGGCATCCCCGAAGCCATCTGCACTCCCAAAGGAGGGCTTCTTCCGGGGTCCAGCCCTTTGCAGGGCTGCCCATCCCTGATGAGGAGGCAGACATCCAGCCACGACCCAGGATGACAGCAGCCCAGGCAGAGGTGACAAGGATTGGCACGAAGCAGCAGCAAGAAGGAGACAAATAAAGATGCGCATTTTTGCTTCTTTTTCTTCATCCTCCTCTCCCTCCTCTCCCTCGTTGCTCTCTCTGGCATGCTGCGTGTCCCCTACTGTGCTTTGTGGAAGGGGGTTGCTGGGTTTGGCTCCCAGGCAGGACTGGAGGGTCAGGCTCCGCGTTCTGGAAGGCAGTAAATCTATAAATTATCTGGAATTCTGTAGAGGCTTGTCTAGTCCCCTCATTCATTTGCTTATTCAATCTTTTGGTCCTACCTGTGGACTCTCAGGTATTACTGTCAAACTCGGCATTAAAATTCGATGTGACCTGATCCCGTTGCTCAAACTGCTCCAGCTTCGGCCATCGGAGGTTTATTTTCCCAGGCCAGCACGTGTCCCTGCCCGGGTGTTCTTGCTGGTTTGAGGGCGTCTCTACTCTCAGGCACCAGGAGATGCCCCGGGCTGCTGCAGTCCTTTCCTGCCCCGTCTTAGAATCCCCATCTCAGGGGGTCCTGGTCTCTTTATTGAGGAGAATGTGCTCAAGAACAAGAGCCAGAGGTGGCCTGTCCTCCGGGTTGCTGGTGGGCTGCTGTTTCTAGACCTTTCTACCTGACTGAGCAAAGAAATGCAAGCATGCATTGCCTGACAACCGGACACATTCTGAGAACTTCCTTGGGTGATTTTGTCAATGCGTGGACATCAGTGTGTGGAGGTGCACTGGAGAGGACAGGTCGGTCCCTCCACGTGGCCTTTTTTCTTTTCTTTTCTTTTTTTTTTTTTTTTTTTTCAGGGATAGGGTTGGAACCAGGTCTTCGCACATGCTAGGCAAGTGCTCCCCCACTGAGCCACACCCCAGTCCTTTAATTTTTTTTGAGATGGAGTCTCCTTGTGTTGCCAGGCTGATCTCGATTACTGGGCTCAAGTTATCCTCCTGCCTCAGCCTCCTGGAACTTCAGGCTTGGCTCACATGACCTCTTTTTTCTTTTCTTTCTTTCTTTCTTTCTTTTTTTCTTTCTTTCTTTCTTTCTTTGTGTGTGTGCGCTAGGGATTGAATCCAGGGGCACTTCATCACTAAGCTAAATCCCCTGGTCCTTTTTATTTTTTACTTTGAGACAGAGTCCACTAAGTTGCTGAGAATGGTTTCCAACCTGCAACCCTCCTGCCTCAGCCTCCAGAGTGGCTGGCATCACAGGTGTGGCCCCTGTGCCCAGATGTGCTATATACATAGCTGGCAGGGCTGAAGGTTTGTTTGCACCAGCGTCACCACAAACTCCCCGGGGGATGTGCCACACTAAGACGGGCCTGGCTGCAAGGTCTCCAGGCAGTTGGACTTCTTCAGCTCACCACAGTGTTAGGAGACCACTGATGTATGTAGTCTATCATGATCCAAAATGCCGCCATGTGGTGCATGGCTGGCTGTATTTATTCGGTGAACTTTTAAACGTGTAAATCACAGCCTGCCACTCCCAGCTCAGCTGAGAAACTTCCCTCTACTTCTCATCACTCTTTGGGGCAAATTGCAGATCCTCGGCCTCAGGTTCCCGCTTGCTCTCCCCAGCCCCCTGCCTCCTGCCTCCAGCTCGCTGCTGCTGCTCAAGGCCTCCTCTCTGGCCCTTCCCTCTGCTTGGGAGGATGCAGTCTGAGACACCCACAAGGCCCTCCGCTTGCGCAGATCAAAGCTCTGCTCAAATGTCCTGACCTCAAAGAGGCCCTCCCTGGCTCAGGGTCCTCCTCCCCTGGCTCTTCCCAATTGCCTGGCCAGTTTTTTTGCAGCCCTTACACTGTATCTTGTTTTTGTTCTTCACAGTTTCTCTCCCCGCCCCCCGCCCCCCAGCCCGGAGTATAACCCCATAAGGAGGGGTGGCCCCCTGAGCTCAGCTGTAACCAGCTCAGACCTGCACAGCTCCACTGGCTGAGTGAGCCGGTGTTATCCAGCCTGATCACCCCCGGGGAGGGCGGGCATAAAGTTGAGTCCAGCCTCCTGACCCAAAACTGGCAGGTGGTGAGTGGGAATTTGAACCCAGACAGCCTGGGGTTTCAGAGTGTGTGTCTCCCAAAAGAGGACAGCTGGATTTGTGTCTGCAGTCCCATTGGGCTGGACCAGGGCACAATCCCTGTCAGTCAGCCCTGGCCCCCTAGGCTGGCTCCCTGGACCTCCTCTGAGCTGTCTAGGTCATTCCGAACCCCTCCGCCCAGCCCTGGCCTGGAATCAGGTGCAGGGGCTCCCCCGACCCCCTACAACTTCTCTGGCCCTCCTCTCCCTCTCCAGCCCAGTGGGCACAGCCTGGGGGTGGACGCTGCAAGGACCTTGGGAGCTCCTGAGCCTGCGCTCTTGCGCGTCAGACTTTCCAGAGATGGAGCTGGCCTTGGCTTCATTCTCCAAGCGTCCGCTCTGCCCTTCGTTAGCCATCCACATTATGGGGTCCAGGGCAGCAGCTTCCTGGTGGTGTTGAAATGCCCTTGACCTCTTGAATTCACACACAGGCGCGTGTGTGCATCCTGTAAGTGAACCAGAACCTACGGGAGTGACGCCCCGCTGACACCCCGTGCAGCACACACTGACGTTACCTATGCTGCTCTACTATTTTATTTTCCTTTTTTTTTTATGCTGGCCATGGATCCCAGGTCCCTATACGGGCTAAGCACACACTGCATTACCACTGAGCTAAAACCTCGGCCCACCTCCATTTTATTTTTGAACTTGACCCACTGGATGGATCTGTAGCACAGAACGTATCACGTTCTTCTGCTGCTGCTCTTGAAAAATGCTGTTCTAGAGCAGAAACACCCAATTCCTTGAAGGCCAAAGACCATTCCAGAATAACTAGAGTAATGACCCCCAAACTCCTATGTTCTGGGGACTGAGTCTGTTATGGCATTTTGCACTATTAACCCTGTTGAGCAAGAGTTCTTAAAGTTGAGCATTGTTATTATCGTTGCCATCCTATAGATGTGGAAATGGAAGCACAGAGAGATTGAGTCCCTTGCCTGGAGTCACACAGCACCACGGTGGCCATGCCAGGTGGTTTGGTTTCAGAGAGGATGCTTATTCTTGAAGGTTCACCATGCTTTTCTTGCCAAAGCAGAAAGGTACAGACTTGAGCTGGGTAGCTTCTGTGCCGGGTGGAAAGAAAAGACAGCAAAGTGGGCTTCCTGCCAGGCAGGGGCAGGGAGCAGGTGTCTGGAGCCCCTTGTGAAGGTGCTGAGCAAGGGGACTTGCTCGCACTTGCTCCCCTCTGTGCCCGGGTGCTCAGCGTGGCTGCCCTGTGATAACCCTGCCTGTGGGCATAGTGGGTGTCAGTGCAAAGCTATCAGAGGTGGGGCAGAGCAGAGGTCCTGCCTCTGCATCCGCAAGAAGCTGCAGAAGCTGATTGGCTTTGGAGGGGAGGTTCTGCCGTGGAAGGCTCAGGGGAGGAAAGCAAGAGGCCTGGAGGTCTGGAGGCCTGGCGGAGGCCGTTCTGCACTGCCCCGCCCCACCCTTTATTGACTGAGGCCTCCTGTCCTCCATACAATAGGCCAAGGACTTCCCATCAGGACTCTGCAGAGAAGGCCACGCTTGAGCAGCTGGGGTGACTGTCCTGTGCCATGTCCCCCTTAGGAGTGCCATAAACCCTCCACTGAATCTAGTTCATTTTATTTACAGTTCAAAGGGAACTTGAGGTGGCTTCCTCCAATACACACATGACAACAGTTAAAAATAGAGAGAGATCAGAAACCAGAGAGAGGAAGGCAGAAGGCGATTCTATCAGGAACTTGAGGAACAGCGATGACTGTAATTGATCGTTAAATTTAGGGTGAGCTTCCGGCACCCCTGGCAAAGCGGAGGGGCCCTGTGAGTCTCATGGTTAGGGTCTCAGGGAGGAAGTGTGTCAGGTTTCCAGGAAAAAGAAACTTCTTAGGAAGCTGCAGCCCAGCAGGGTAGTGAAAGGAGTGAGGATCCGGAAGGAGCTGCACATTTGCTGACTGGGACATCCCCAAATTATTCGACCTTCCAGAAACTCAGTTTTCTTATCCATAAATTGGGGGTGATGAAATTTAGTGAGAAGATTTACTGCTGGACATGTGGCGCATGCCTGTAATCCCAGCAACTCTGGAGGCTGAAGCAGGAGGATCACAAGTTTGAGGCCAGTCTCAGCAACTCAGTGAGACCCTGTCTCAAAATAAAAGTGAAAAGGGATGAGCACCCCTAGATGCAATCCCCAGTATTGAAAAAAAAAGGTTTACTTTGCTGGGCCACCATGGGGGTCAAGGACGATAGTGTGTGAAGCACATCTTTAGTGCGTTTCCCTGGCAGCATCTTGAGTAGTAAAGAGCATGATTAAAATTGTTGTCAAAAAATGCATGTGCCAGGTCGGGCGTGGTGGCGCACGCCTGTAATCCAAGCAACTTGGGAGGCTGAGTCAGGAGGATCGAGAGTTCAAAGCCAGCCTCAGCAACTCAGCGAGGCCCTAAGCACCTCAATGGACCGTGTCTCTAAATCAAATACAAAATAGGGCTGGGGATGTGCCTCAGTGGCCAAGTGTCCCTGAGTTCAATCCCTGGTTCCAAAAAACAAAACAAAACAAAAAAATGCATGTCCCATAAAAAGTTCTTGGTTTTTTTTTTGTTTTTTTTTTTTCAGTGCTGGGGATTGAACCCAGGGCCTTGTGCTTAACAGGCAACTATGAAGAGTTCTTTCAAAAGCACAGAAGCATTTCACCCAAAGCTGGGGCTGTAGCTCAGTTGGTGGAGTGCTTGCCTCCCATGCACAAGGCCCTGGGTTCAATCCCCAGCACCGCCAACAAGGAACCCTACAAACCAAGGAGCAGTGTAAATGGCAACCTAACCAAGCAGAGCTGGGGACAGGAGCAAGAGCTCTCAGGACAGGCTGCTGACTCAACTGCCAGTTTGTCTTTGAAATGTCCTTTTTTCTTCTGTCTTTTGCCAGGATCTCTTTGGTGTGGGCTGGAGACCTCTGCTGAACCAGCCAAGACCGGATTGTCAGGGCCTGGGATAGGAGGAGGGCTGTGAACCTCAGAAGTTCCAGCGAGCAGGCGGGGGACAAGGGTCAACACCACTGGGGTCACAGGCATGGACCCTGAAGCCATCATCACTGGCTGGAGCTAGTCCTGGTCCAAGACAGCTTGTGGATGAAAGGAGTCCCTCTCCACCCCTCAGGTTCCGCATGGATCCACAGCTGCTTCACTTTCAGGCCAGATTGAGGTCAGTATTTGAAGCCATCGCATCACTAAGCAATTGCCTGGCTCATGCCCCACCTCATCCTAGAAGGATAGGAAGTCACTATGGTAATCTTGGGGACAGGCTGCCCAGCATGTCCATGCTCTTAAGGGACTTTGGGCCCCGCAGGCTCCCTCTGCCCCCTTTAGCCCCCTCTTGCCCGGTTGCCTTGCACGCCCACCCGTGCTTGTGGAGAGCTCTTGGGTGGTGGGAGCCGCGGTTAACCCCTCCCACCCCCAGCTTTTTGTGGCCCCTATTAAAATTCTTCGGGTTTGAATTTGGAGGTTTTATGGTTCATAGGACTCTCCTTTGGTTGTTTTCCTTGGTATAAAGGGAAAACTTGTTTTGAAGCAGGGCAAGATGCAGCTTCCAGGGCACCTGGGATGCTCCCCCTCTGGTCCCAGGCCGGGGCGGGGCGGGGGACAGGCGAGGTGCCTGAGGATCTGTTGTTTTTCCTGTTACTAGCAAAATGAAACAAAGTGGGAAGTGGAGTGTGCGGGCTGTCAGCGGGCGGGCGGTCCCCACCGCGCCCCGCCTCCCCGCCTCCAGGCGCACTAGCGCCCTGCGCCCTGAGCCCTGCTCTGTGCGGCCGCTGGGCCCAGCCGCCCAACCTCAGCCAGCTGTGCCCGACCGGTAAGCGCTCTTCCCTGGCTGGGTCTGGGGAGGTAGGAAGAGGACAGGGACCAGGGGTTTCGGAGGCGGACCGCTGCGCGCTGGACCCCGGGGTCCGCTCGCGGGCAGGTTCCCAGAGTGCACAGAACCCTGCGCCCTGACCCTGGAGCCACCCCGAGTCAAGAGAGCCGGGCAGTGGGCACCCTGTGGCTAGGCCGCGGGGACCCTGGCCGGGGCTGCACCGGAGGCTCGGAGCCTTCCCCGTGCGCCTGCCGAAAGGAGCGCGCACGGCTCCCCTGCGCCTGTACGATGCGCCCTGACCAGCCCGACCCAGAGCTCCCCAGCCTGGCAGCAGGTTCCGGCCCCGCAGAGGCGCGGGGAGACCGGAGGCGCTCAGTCGCCGACGCCGGGCTCGGAGCGCTGGCGAGCGGGACAAAGCGGCCTCCCCGACCGGAGGCGAGATCCAGGCTACGCTCCGGAGCGGTGTCGCCCAGGTGCGCCCGGCGAGGCGCGGAGGACCGGGCACAACTCCCCTGGGTCCTGGCCCTGCGGGCCTTTCCAGCCTTGCTGCGGCGGGATCGGGGCTGCAAAGGGGCCGGGGCCGAAGTCTGCGGGTTCGCCCTCCCAGAGGGAGGACGCGCGGCCCTCGGCTCTCCCGCCCGCCGCGCAGCCGGCCGCGTTCGCGGCAGCGGCGAGTGCGAAATCAGCCACCAGATCTGCGGCTGAGCCCGGGTTACAGCGGCAAAACCGCCTCCAGCTTTGCATTTCCGGACTCTTTTTTTTAACACTCTTACCCGTAATTCAGTCTGAATGAGGCTTTTTTTTTTTTTAATTTAGTTTCCTGTTTTTATTTAGGCTTCCTCCTCTGCATCTCATCCTTGAGATCGAGCAGAGGGGAATTGGAGTGACCTTCCGTGGGCTGGGGGCGGGCTGGGGGTGGGGACGGGGAACGACACAGTCGACTGCGCTTTGCCCTGGCGGGGAGATGGGCGTCGGAGACCGAGGAAAGGACTGCGGAGGCTCGGAAAGCGCGCTCCGGAGCAAAGAGGTGGGGATGCGATTCCCGGGGCTGTGGCTGGAGGGAGTCCTGGGGCGCTCCACGTACCGGGTGGCCTTGGATCTGCCCCGTTTGCCAAGAGCGCCTAGCGGATTAAGCAACTTTCGCTTGATACCCGTGTCCCCAAGAAGGAGGAACCTTGAACCCCCCAGACTCGACCAGGCGGGGCTTCTTCGCCCGGGATCCTGGGAAGCCCCATCGGGCAACACCCTCCAGGGCTTGGAGCGTGGGCCCGCGAGTGTGTGGAGCGGGTGTGCTCGGCTGCTCCTCCCTCGGGATTCTCCAGGGGAACGGTTCGCGGCTCCAGAGGGACTTGGAAACCCGGGACTCATTCCTCAGCTGTTCTGGATCCCGCCCGGGTGCCTGCCCGTGCCTGGGCGTGCTGGTTAATTGAACGGTACCACGGGGACGTTGTATTTGTTGCAGTTAAACAATCTTAGGAGCTGAGTGATGTCACCTTTTCACAGTTGAGGAAAGAAAGGCTCAGAAGGGTTCAATAATTCACCGCCCCAGGCAGTTTACAAATAATTGACCAGAATCCGGTCTCTCAGCGAGGAGCCCCTGAGGGCAGAGAAAAGATTTGACCTGATGGTTTTCTTGGCGTGGTTCTGGGGAGGCCTGGGGGTCTTTCCAGAGGCTCAGCCTTGGCTTACCCCTGATGCTCCCTTGTAAACCCACGTGGCAGGGACCAAGGTTCTCTGGATTTGTGTTTGTGAGCAAATTCCAGGAGATAGGAATGCAGCTGGCTTCAGCTCACCGGAATCGCAGAAAGCGCCGACCCCTTGGCACCCCCACGGCCCCTGGAGTTTTGTTTCTTGAGGTCAGGATTCTGTTGGTCTTGGGGAGAGGACTTGCCACATTCTGGGTTGTTTCCTGTGGGTGCTTTCACAACCTCTTCCAGGTAATGGAAGACACCCTGGGGCGCAGGGGGCAGTGTTCTTCCAAGCCATTGCCCGCCCTAGAGACCACCAGCTTCCTTGTTTCTGAGCCCCCTTCTCCCCATGCCCACTGCTGGAGCTCTGAAAGGGGAGCAGCGGCCACACTGCAAGCATAGATGTTTCTGGAACTCAGTGCCAGCTCCAGAGGCACACTGAACTCCCTCTTACACGACAAACTGCGTTTCTGCAGCTCAGTCCACACCGAGGAAGGACTCAAAGACATGTCCCAGGGACACTAGCTGGGGGCTTCATCCCTTCCCTTGCTTTGTGGACTCTAAAAGTGAGATCTTTCTGAGACAGGGGTTGTGCTAAGAACAGGCAGACGGAGAGGTCCCAGTCCCTGGGGGGCTCCCCGGACAACCCACAGTAGCCAGCAGCCTCCAGACCCAGTTGACTTTGGTGCCTGGAGGCAGCTGGGGGTGGGAGTGGGGTTGAGGGGCCAGTTCCCTGCTGCACCTTGTTTTTCTTCAGCTGCGCAGTTAAAGGGAGAAGTGAATGTGCAGCAATTCCCCTTCGGCTGTGGCTTATTTTGTCAGAACCATTTTTGCTCAGAGAACAGTCCCTCCCTCCCTGAGGCCAGCTGCTCTGTGGGTCTGACAGTGGGACTCATGGCCCCAGCAAATGTGGGGCTCTGTCAGCCAGGAGGGTCACTTGCTCCGCTCCCCGGTGGACGAGCATGTCCCCAGCAGGGCTGATGGACGGACTGGTCCACAGCAAGTGCAGGTCACCCCAACAGCCAGCGTGGAGGGTGGCAGGAGGCGGGCTTCTTAGCAGGGAGTGAAACACCATCTTGGCGCCCCTGAGCGGCTCCTAAGCAGCCGGTGGCGGTGGTGGCCTCCCCATCTCCTCTTGCAGTTCACACTAAGCCCAGTGGTCATTAATGTGGCTGCTGGAAATCCCCAGCCATCATACCAGAAATGCTGCTGGTTTCAAGGTGGAAACAAAAAACAACCTGGGACCCTCCCTCTGCTTGCTGTGCCTTCCTGTGGGACACACCAAAATGCGGTCCAGTGTCCCCTCCCCAGGGCCACCCCTCTCTGCTGCACTCCCTGCATGTGCCCGAGACCCCTCCTCCCTCCCCTAAAGTGACAACCTCACCACCTGCCTCGGAGGAGGGCCAGGCTGCTCTGGAAGTGGGTGCTTTCCAAGGCCACCTGCTTTCTGAGCACAGGGACAGTCGTGGAAGCCATGAGTGTGGCGGTTCCAGAGTGGCGTTTCAGCTACTGAAGGCTTGCTCACAGGCGGGGCAGGAGAGCTTCCACTGGGGAAAATGCATGGGGGGCGCAGAGGAGGGAGGAGAAGCGGGAGAGCCAGCAGCCTGCCTGGGAGTTCAGGTCCCCCAGTGAGGCCTGTAACACAGGATTGCACATTTTGTGGCTTAGAACAACAGAAAGGTCTTCTGCCCTGGTTCTGGAGACCAGAAGTTTGAAAACAAAGTGTCAACAGGCACCTGCCCCTGCCAGGGGCTCTGGCTGATCGGCGGAGCACCTTCCTGCCTCTTCCAGCTTCTGGGGGCTCCGGGTGGTCCTTGGCCTGCGTGCGTCACTCCCACCTCTGTCTCTGTCCTCACTTGGCCTCCTCTTCGTGTCTGGATTGCCTCTTCCGCCCTCATAAGGACTGCTGTCCTTGGGTTTGGGGCCCGCTTGGATAATGAGGGAGGAATCATCTCAAAATCTTCAGCTTAATTGCATCTGCAAAGACCCTTTTTCCACACAATTGTTTTTCCAAATAATGCACAGGGTTCATGATTGAAGACAGGGATCCCCCGGGGCAGGGGCAGCCATCAGCCGCTAAGGATGGAGGGATGTACTTCCTTCTGCTTTTCTGGGGGGGTGCTGAGTGCCTCTGCCCGCCTCTGTCCATCCTGCCCTGGGGTGACTTTGGACCAGAATTTCAGTCCCCCTCCTGAACCACTGTCCAGAGCCTTCCCCTTCTTCCCTTTCCCCAACTCTGAATGGGCAGCCACCATCCAAGTCAGCTCTGCCAGCTGCAGCCCTCCTTAACCCCCGGGGTCCCCAAAGCAGGAAGGAAACTCAGGGTCTCCCAGGGGAGGGTGCTGCGGCCTCTTCACTGCCCTCCCCTCCCCCGCCTCGGTTCCCCAGCCCCTCTCTGCACGGGCTGCTTCCCAGCCCAGGGCCTCCCGTCCCATCTGAGGTCACAGGGTCCCTCACATTTTGGGCTGTCCTCTGCTGAGCAGCCATCAGGGCCCAGCTTTGAGGTTGTGCCTTGGGAAGTAATTGACTCACTGAACCCGGAAGTAGTTGACTCAGTGTACTGGAGGCTTTCCTAGGAAGGGTCTGGTGGTGCCTAGAGATCTGGGGACCCCCCATCATTGCAGCTTGTAGGAGAGGAAGGATGAGGACATGGGGAGCATGAGTGGGGTGAGGGCTCCAGGCTCTCTGAAGTGCTGCCTCCATTCTTCTGCCTCCACCCCCAGGGACAACTGCCCTTTTCTGGTTGTAAAAGCTGAGAAAAGCAGCAGGGAAGCAAAAATCAGAGCCCTGTTATTGAAACTTCGTGACGTCATTTATGTAGGGGGGGGGTCATGGGGGAATTGCCACATGGTGTTTAGAGCCAGGACTGGGATTTGTATTTTGTTGTTATTGTACCAGGGAATTAACCCAGGGTCACTTCGTCACTGAGCCACATCCCCAGCCCTTTTTTAAAATTCTGAGACAGGGCCTCGCTAAATTGCTGGGGCTGGCCTTGAACTTGCCATCCTCTTGCCTCAGCCTCCTGAGTGCTGGGATTAGTGGCGTGGGCCACGGTACCCGGCTGGCAATTCTGTGCTCATTGCTGGGCAGCTCAGCACGTGCTTTGTAGTTGGCTTTCCTTCATTTGACGTTGGCTCATTAGTTCTGCACGCTGGCTCAGAATCTAGCCACCCTGTCTGGGTGTGTTGTAAGTGTCCCAGAGCAGGGAGCCTTCATCTCCTCCTGCATCCCCTTGGAGGGACATTTGTTTGCTTCCAGAAGCACACACACCCCCACTCCCGAACACTGTGATTGATATTTTCAGGCATATGGCCTTTCTCGTGTTCAGGAATTATTGCATCAAAGACATCAAACATGTTTATGGCTCTTGGAGCTAAGTGGTTTTCCAGAAAGCCCAGACCAGCTTATCCCAGTGATATATAACAGTTTCACAACACCCTTGTCGGCCTAGAACAGCACTGAAGGAAATGTTTTGCTGATAGTCCTAAAAGGTAATGATTTTGAACATATCTCTTTTATTGCTAATGAGGTTAAATAGCTTTCTTTCTGGTCATGGGCTCTGTGTATAATAGGGGGTGTGCTGCCATGTAATGTGGTAGTTAAACCCTGCAACCCTGGGGTTGATGGGTTCAGATTTGAACTGTCGCTCTTCAACCTCCTGGCTGTGTGACCTCGAGGAGATTACTTAACTCCTCTGATCTTCCATTTCTTTGTTCGTAAAATGAAGCTGATGGGACTTGTTCTTAGATTTGTCTTATGAATTTAGTGAGATAAATTAGGTAATGAACATTACCTAGTATGCAGTCAATACTCGGTATTAGCTGTTCTCGTTATCATTATTTTCACCCTCAAGATACATCATGCTTTAACAAGGAGGAATGGCTCACACTGAAGCCAAGGGGACTTGGATCTAAGCACAGGGATCAGTCATTCTGCCTTGGCAGCAGATGGTCCTGGAAGAGGAGCTGGCAGACTTCTGTCCAAATGGAGTGTGTCCTGGCTGTCTGACTGGATTGGGGCGTCCCTGGAGCAAGCAGATGATCCTCTGTGGGGTGCTGCGGCCTCACAGAGCAGGCGGGGAGGGGCTGTGACAGGCCCGACCAGCGCCACTCATCCAGGTCCCTGACTCTCCTGCCGAGACACAGAAACGGAGGACTAAGACCCAGTTGTTGTTGGTTTTTTCCCAAGTCCACAATCATCTTGGGGACGGTTCTGCTGTTTCCATTCACGTGCTCCTTCCTGTGCAGCCCTGGGGATGTCACAGGCACTTTGGGGACAGGACCCAGAGCTCCCACAGCCCTGGAGCATCACGTGGTCTCTGTGTTCATCCTGAGTGGGCCCCGCCAGCCTTAGTGAGGGGCCAAGTTCAGGTGGCCATCACCCCTCACGGCCAACCTGCTCTTGAGACGCAAGCTGACAAAACCAGGACCTTGGTCACATATAATCCATTTTATGAGAAATTTCTTCTAGGGGAACAATATACACAAGTCCCCAAGGGTCCCCCTTGGGTGTCTCTCAAAACATTCCATTAGAAATGTTTCTGAGTTCAGAGCCAATGAGAGGAGGTGCTCAGGACCACGCCTCCGTCTCTGTGGGTCCTGAGTCTTCTCTGCCCTTCTCTGTCCTCTGTCTCTGTGGGTCCTGAGTCTTCTCTGTGGTCAGACGAATATTGGAATAATCCAACTCATCTGCTGTCGTTTGGAAGCCAGCGATGAAGGGCAGCCTGTTTTTGGGTTAAGCACAGCCTACCTCGTGCTTGGGAGTTGTCTAGGAGGTGCGGGCTTCCCGGGCTTCCCGGGCCCAGCAGTGCTGTTCGGAGAAGATGAATGGAAGGTGTTTGAACATTAGCGTCACAAACAAGAGCTTTAGAATCCCACAGATGGTTTGGATCTTGGCTTTGACACTTAAAACATGTGTGACTTTGATGAACTGCATAAGCCAACAGGCTGGCATCTGAGGATAGGGACGGGACGATGGCATCTTTCACTGGATTGTCATGCAGATCAAACATAATGAAAAACCTGGGGCTCAGTGGTAGAGCGCCTGCCCAGCACACGTGAAGCGCTGGGTTCGATCCTTAGCACCACATAAAGATAAACAAATACAATACAGGCATGCTGTCCATCTACAATTACAACGAACATTTTTTAAAAACCTGTAGCAGGCTATGGTCACTCAAAAAGTTACAATTTTGAATGTACCTTTGAGGCCCACACTGTCGAACAGGAGGGATGACTGAGATATCCATGTTGTCAGTCGTTGAAGTTTGGGTGGCATGGTGAGTTAGTCAGCTTTCCACTACTGTAACAAGATACCTGAGGTTATCAACTTGAAAACAGGAAAGGTTTATTTTAGTTCATAGGCTTAGAGGTTTCAGTTCATGACTGGTTGGCCCCCCTTGGGTTTTTGGCCTAAGGCAGGGAACATGTGGTAGATAAGCTGCTTCCATTGTGGTGGCCGGGATATGGGTGAAAAAGAGATAGGATTCCCTCTACCCCTTTCCAGAGCACACCCCAGTCACCTACGACCTCCCACAACGCCCCACCTTGTAAAGGTTCCAATGCAGGCTATACAGCACCACAGACTAGGGACAAGTCTCCCACACATGAGCCTCTGGGGACATTCCAGATCCAAAGCATAGGTGGTAGGTTATTCATCCACTGTCTCATTCGATCCTTCCAGGAATGACTCACACGGAATGCACAGGGTGTTTGTCAGTGCAGAGTAATTTGCTTTGTTCTCTATCGGCCTGTTCTCAGGGGGTAGTTTTTTCAACTTTTTCTAGCCCTTCAGTGTTTGAAGGAGCTTCGGGCATCAGAGCAGATTGTTAGAGGTGACATCTCATCCAGGCCTTTCTCCTCTGGGGTGGTGGAAAGAGCAGCCCCCAGACCAACTCTTAGGGCAAGAGCAGCCAGGCGTGCACGCCCAACTTGGGAGGTTGAGGCAGGAGGATCACAAGTTTGAGGCCACCCTCAGCAATTTAGCAAGGCCTTCAGCAATTTAGAAAGACCTATGTAAAAAAAAA
>JAJEJO010000668.1:213148-241578 GCA_020662805.1 Glaucomys volans | reverse complement strand
AAAAAAAAAAAAAAAAAAAAAAAAAAAAAAAACAAGCTGGGGACATAGCTCAGTAGTGGAGTAGAGCATCTCTGAGTTCAATCCCTGGTACTAAAAAAAAAAGCAGCTCACTAGTGAGGTGGGCCATCAGCTGACCGTGACCACAGAAGTGGACTCTGTGACCTGGGAGCCACAGCAGCAAGCCACTGCTCCTGGGAGGGCGAACTGCTCCAGAGGCAGTCACTCCAGGACCCCCTACTGTGGGTTGATAGGGGAGTAGCTGGGAGATGGCAGGCAGCGGGCAGTAACCTTGACCCTGAAGGACCATTCTCCAACTTTCCCACCCCCTCCCCTGGCCAGAGGAGCGGGATGCATAACCCTAGCCTGAAACTCCCACCCCAGCCATGACCTTGCTTTGAAGCTTCAAGGTCTATTTTTAACGCTAACATCAATTTTGCATTCTATTCCACGATACGTGCCTGTTTATTTTACTATAAGGAATATTTCCCCCTAACTCTTGTGTCACATAGACGCTCTGGGAAGATGTTTATGTTTCTTTTGTGGCTTCCGCTCCTCGCAGCACAGCGACTCCAACCTTAGTTTGAAAATAGCACGAAGAATGATTAGACAGAATTGTGACAAGAAATGCCCAGCTCAGTGGGAGCCCTATGTCCTAGGTGATCGTGGGTTGGGCGACTCAAAGCTTTGGTCTAGGTGGAGGATCAGGAAACGGCTTCTCGACGAATCCAAGCCTCTTCTTGGAGCTTGTCTGTCCCCGTGGCCGTCAGCCCGCGGCCTTCCTGAGTCCAGACAGCTTCCCTCTACTTTGTCACAATTCTCAGCGATCTTTGGCGGTGGCCTTGCCCTGTCCCATTCAGCAGGAAGTGTGAGCGCCTTGTTTTCCCCTGGTTTGTAGAACATTCGGCTTCACCTCCGAGGAAAGAGCTCTTGCTCTTCCTACCCGTGGTCCAGTCACCGGACTACGAATCGCAGGATGTGCTCACCGAGGTGAGCCCCTGGCCTCAGCCAACTCCTGCAGACACCCAGGGGGCCGTCCTGGCACCCCAGTGGCAGCGCACTGAGCCTATGGATCGGGATATTTTGACGAGGGACCAAGGGGTCCTGGAGCTGGTGGGTGGCACAGTCAAGTCCCTTTACATTGGCCCAGGAAAGGCAGGTGGCCCGGTGTGCTGGGTAGGAGCAGGGCTCCGGAGTTGGCCTGGGTTCCAGTTTCACCTCCGAGCTCAGTTGGCTCCCCATGTGCCCCATTCCTCCTTCCTGGGACGCCTGCCTGCCCTGGGCTGCACTGAGACTGCTTGGCTGCCAGAGAGAGCCTGGTGGGACAGGAGGGCCCAGGAGGTGGACGGCTGGGTGGGTCAACCTCTGGCTTCTCTGGACATGTGCTGACACTCGCCTGAGGGCCAGAGAGGGACCTGGCGAACCACCCCAAGGCCTCTTGCCCAGAGGAGCGCAGTGTTGGACCACCACTGTGTGGGGGTCTGACATGAGTGACATCACGTGGGCCTGATGGCATGTGCGTCCAGATACCTACGGATATATGCATGTCATGTATGTAACCCACACGATGTCTAAACGTACGATCTTACTCTTTGATTTAATAGGAATATTTTCCCTAGGAAATAAGTATTCTTCTGTAATATAATGTCAATAAAGTAGGTCTTACTTCTCTTGTTTAAAAAAAATCCACTTGCCCTAGGGTTTGTTGCAAGTTTTGTTTTGTTTTTTGTATGTTTGTTTGTTTGTTTTAGTTGTAGTGGACACAATACCTTTATTTTATTTATTTATTTTTATGTGGTGCTGAGGATGGAGCCCGGGACCTCACACGTGCGAGGCAAGTGTGTGCCACTGAGCCCCAGCCCCAGCCCTGGACGTCTGTCTTGAAGCTCTTTTCCATCTTGACCACCTCTTATGTGAGATGTTGTGCAAGTTTACTCTGTGCTGTTTCAATCTTTTTTCTTTCGGTTTTTTTTTTTTTTTTTTCATTACTGGGGATTGAACCCAAGGGAAGCTCTACTACTGATCTACATCCTTGGTCCTTTGTATTTTTATTTTTTTAAATTTATGTATATATACATGTATATATATACATAATATATATATATATATATTAGTTGTTGATGGACCTTTATTTTATTCATTTATTTATATGTGGTGCTGAGAATCGAATCCAGTGCTTCACACAAGCTAAGCAAGCCCTCTACCACTGAGCCACAACCCCCGCCCTATATTTTTTATTTTGAGACAGGGTCTCCCTAAATTGCCAAGACTGACCTCAAACTTGCAATCCTCCTGCCTCAGCCTCCAGAGTAGCTGAGATTACGAGCAAGCACCTTTGCGCCTGGCTTAAATCCATTTTTTGTCCTAAATTTACGGCCCTCATTTTAAAGATTTTCAGCAAAGACCAATTTTCTGTGTCACTTGGTGACTCTCCACTGTAGAATGAGCTCATTTACAAAAGAGGACCATCCTTAGAGACAGTCGCAGCCTCTGGTTTGGGCCCCCTCTTTTTTGTGAAGGGCCTTGGCTTGGCTCCTGGAGAAGCTTGCCTGTGAGGACGGACTATGGCAGTTGTTTAGAGAGGTTGGAATCCTCCTGGAGGATGAGCAGTTGGGATTGTGTCCAGGGGCCCACATCTGGGGCATGTGGCGGCTTGAGACTAAGCAGGGTCTCCCTGAGAGATTAGCGAGCACACTCCCTCTGGCCAGGTGGACGGGGCGGGTGCTGAGCCCCCATAGCCACTTCACTTGTCTCTCTCTCTGGCCTTCTCTCTGACACCAGTCAGCTGACCTTAGACCCCGTCCTCTTTCCCAGGCTCCAGGAACTTCCCTCCACTCCAGAGACAGGAAGATCCCCAGGCCTGCAGGTGGCTGGCCTCCCTGCTCCTCTTGACTCCGCTCCTTCTTCCTTTTCCAGTACAACAAAGTTTATTAAGATGTAATTCACATACTGTGCAATTCACTTAATTGTACACAATCAGTAGTCAGGATGGTGCGACTGTCACCAGCATCAATTAGAGAACACCTTCATCCCCCCAGAAAGAACCGCTGCACCGGTAGCAGTCTCCCCTCGTCTCCCCGGCAGCCCCTCTTGTCTCTATGGTGTGACTTCTGGACTGGAGGTGGTCTTTTGTGACTTTTTGGTCTTTCTTCCTGAGCCTGTCGCCTCTTCCTTGGGGATCTGACTCCTAGATTAGCGGAAGGGTTGTTACCCCTGAGCATTTATTCAATCACAAATATGGATGGAACCACAAAGCGCTGAGCAGGTGTCAACCACGCAGCCAGGACAGCAGCCACGGCTGTATGATGTCTACGGTGCTGTAACAAATCACCCCAGGACGAAGCCTCTTAAACACGAAGATGTGTTGTCTCATGGTTTCTGTGGGTCAGGAATTCGGGAGCAGCTTGGCTGGGTCAGATTCTGACCCAGGATCTCTCACGAGTCACAGTGAGCTGGGAACATAGGGGTCTGGATCTGGGGACACCTGCCAAGGTGTCATTGGCAAACCTCAGTGGTGGTTGGCCAGATGTCCAAGTCCTCCTCAGTGAGCTTCCTGGTGGAGCTGCTTGAGTGTCCTTACACCATGGCTCTGGGCTTACACAGAGGAGATGAGCTGAGAGCGACAGATCCCGAGACCAGAGCCCCGTGATCTCTCCTAACGTAATTTTGAAGGTGACATAGCATCACGCTGCCATTTTCCTTTGGTCACACAGACCAACCTTGGTACACAAAGGAGTGACTCTCAGGAGGTTCAAAGCTGGATACAGTTGCATACAGAGCACTACCCTAGTGACACCCAGCCAGCTTGTTCCTGGGACTGCTTGGTGCCTTGGAATCGGCTGTGCGCTCCCTGGCTTCTGCTCCTGGCCCTCTCTGCGTTCGCTGTGAGGATGTCCCCATGTTTCCTATGTGGACAGATAGGACCCTGCACTGGGCTCCGCAGCGCTGCCCCCTGCTGCTCGTGCAGTTTTGGTGGATGGCTTCTCCAGGTGTTTGTGGATTTTATTTGCATTTCTATTGAATTGATGAGACAGTTTTTGGCTTTTCTTCCATTTATGTTATCAAGAACAACTGTCACTCAGAACAGGCCCAGGATCCATCCCAGTGGGGAAGTCTGACACTTCCCACACACTTCCTGGGTCACTGCGATATTGTGAAATAGATATTGGGTCTTTCTCTTCGTTTCCTAGGATACAACTCCTAAAATCCTTAGAATCTTCCAAGTAATAAATGTCTTTTTGGATGCTAATGAGTTGACTGATGGCTGACAGCCCCAGGTAGCTTCAGGATGGGCCTGGTCATCAGAAAGACCAAGGTGAGTTTGGGGTCTTGGGACTTTTAGTCCCAGTCCTCAAACTCCAAGCAGAGAAGAGGGACCAATGATGTAATCAATCATGCGTATATAATGAGGACTCCCCAAAGAACCAGGTTCAGAGAGCTTCTGAATGGCTGAACACACAGAGGTGGTACCCAGAGAGGTGTGGAAGATCTGTGCACCTTCCCCCATGGCTCGCCCTGGGTATCTCCTCACCTGCTGCCCATTGGCATCCTCTGTCATGTCCTTTATCAAGAGCCAGTAAATGTAAGTAGCCTCTCCCTGAGTTCTGTAGCTGATCTAGCAAATTAGTGGAAGGTTACGAGGAATTTGGACTTATAGCACAATGAGACAAGCTGGGGTTTGTGATTGGCCTTGCAAGTGGGGCTGTCTTGTGTGACCGAGCCTTAACCTGTGGGATCCAACACCAACTCTGGGAGAGAGTGTCATAACTGAAGTGGAGGGTGCTCAGTTGGCGTCCGCTGCAGGACTGGTTGGTGATTGGCATGTGTGGGGAACCACCAGACCTCAGAGGTCAGAGTTGGGTTTGTTAGCATCAAGTGGGAGAAACTGAGTGTCTATTCCTCTAAACTCAGTCACCCTTGTGATGGGTCACACCATCCGCTAGAGATCACCAGAGCCATCTTCTTTCCTGGATAGTCCATAAGGCCATCTTGAGGGGCGGCATAGGGCCTTGCATCTCCTGCCTTAAGACCTGAGCCTTGGTCCTCTCAGCAGCCTGGTAAGAGAAGCAGTCTTAGGTGGTGGTCGAAGGGGGCCTCTGATTCCTACTCTGCCACTTGCTGGGTAGCTTGGGTAAGTCGTCAGCCCAGTTTCCTGAAGAAGACAATCATAGCTACCTTGTAGGGATGTTTTGATGGTTTAATGAGATGATTGATGTTCCAGGCTATCTGTCACTTCACAGCAAGCCACGCCCACTTAGAAGTCTTATTGTGCTCGCAGTTCTGCAGTCCAGGAATTCAACAGAGCTCAGCAGGGCGGCCTGGTAGTGCTTGGTGATGCCTGCGGTCCAATGGGAAGACCCTCAGGGGTTGGAATCATCTGGAGGCTTCCTCACTCATGTTGCGGCCTGGGATGGGGATGAAGAAAGGCTGGGCTCAAGTGGACTGTCAACCCTGGTGCCTACAGCTGGCTTCTCTTTCTGGGTCTCTTGGGCTTCACTGTAGCATGGCGGCTTTGGGTCTCAACACAGAGCTCCCAGAGCATTTCTGGAACCAAGGAGGAAGCTGAATGGCTTTTCATGACCTAAGCTGTCAGGTCACTTAGCACCACTGCTTCCATACTTTCTTGGTCAAGGCAATCACATGCCCACCCAGTTTGAAGGAGAAGGAACATAGGTGTTACCTGCCAACAGGAGGACTGTTCCAGAATTTGCTACCATATTTAAAACCCTTCCCCATAAATATAAAGCATCGCGCCCAGCAACTGCCACACAGTGTCAGCAAACCTCACTGCTGCTGTTAGCCAGCTCTCCAACACTGCGACAGACACCTGAGACCGGCTGACTTATAAAGGAGGTTAATTTTGGCTCACGGCTTTGGAGGTTTCTGTCCAGGATCCACTGGCCCTGCTGCTTTGGGGTCTGTAAGAGGCAGCACATCACCGCAGAACAAATGCTCGCCTCACCGCCAGGGAGAGATGAGTAGGGAGGGGGGCTGGGGCACCACAATCCCCTTCCAGGGCACACCCCCACTGGCCTGGAACCCCCACCAGGCCCCATCTCTTAAGCTTCCACCACCTCCCAGTGGGGCCGGCTGGGGACCAGGCCTTTAATGCAGGGACCTGTGAGGGACACTCCTGATCAGAACGACAGCAGCATCTCCCAGGCACTGGCAGCACGTGGGAACTTACTGCTGTCTATCTAACTGTGTGGCCCAGGCAAATCATTTGTCCCCTGAGTGACCTTTAAGTGCAGCTCTGTGACTATTTTTAATTTAATGTTGCCAGATACATTCTATTTATCCTTCTAACTTGGACACAATTTTCAATATTTTCCTAGTCATTAGTTTACTTCTGTCTCCCCCCGTGGTTTCTCAAGCACAGTTGGAAGTTTTGCAAAGAGATTCTGGAAGATCACTTCACCTGGGGCATCGCTCATAAGCTCGGAGTGTGACTCATGTTGCACCCTACTTATTTCCTTATTCCAAGTTTTGCCCTAGTAAGTATTCACGATTGGCCTTTTCCACAAATGGAGAATGTCTTTTCATCTACAAAAGACCTAAAGATCTCAGGATCACATACATGAATCGGGAACCTGAGACCGGCCAATTGCACAGCCCTGGCCAGATGCTGCTAGAAGCTCCCCACTCTGCCATCTGGCTGATCCTGGCTTCTACCTTCCCCGGCCAGCCCTCTGACCTGGTCTCCTATCTACAGACAGGAGACAGAGCCCTGCAGAGCTTAGGAAACTCCCCCAATCCAGGTCTAACTCCAGAGCTGCACTCCTGCCACCATGCATGCTTCTTTGGTTGACTCACCAAAGACCAAGCATTGTGAACACAACCTTTTTTTTTTTTTTTTTTTTTTTTTTTCTGTCTGCTCTTTCCCCATTCCTGCTCCAGGTCACAAACTCTGATAGCATCAATTAAGACAGACTTTTGGTCTAGCTTGGGGAGTTGGCAAAAAGAAAAAAGAAAAGAAAAGAAAGGTTTTATTTTAATTAACTTTGTTTTTTAACTACAGTTGAGCCACTTTTTGAATTAACTGGTGAGTAAGAACTCAAAGATTAACGAAAAGATGTACGGGTGGAGGGGGAGCCTGTAATTGGGCTCCCTCATCCCTATGCTTTGAGAATCAAAATATCAAGGGAGCCCCGGATACGGCAGTGCGCACCTCTAGTCCCAGTTACTGGAAGACCCAGGCAGAAGCACTTGAGCCCAGATGTTTGAGGCCAGCAAGGGCAACATGGTAAGACCCTGTCCCCAAGAAAACAAAACAAATACCGAGAGGATACAGGGGTAGGGGTCGGTGTGAATAACTATTGAAGCTCTCTCTTCACGCCCAGGAGGATTTTGGCAAGCTCTTCTATTTCCCTAATAGAGTTAAAAACAAATTTTCAAACTGGTTCTTGTTAGTTGCCTCTAATTTTTTCTGACTTTAGCTTTCATAGTCTTGTCCCCAACTCAGCAGTGTCTGGACAGTACCCAGGAATGCTGAACGCCAGTTTCAGAAGGAAGAGGAAAGCAGAACTCCATCAGGGCCCTGGCTGGGTGTGGGAGGGCAGATGAGAAGGGCTGAGACTGCATCAGGGCCGGAGACCTGGCAATCAACTCCTCTCGTAGAGGCTCCTGGAGCGTCAGAGGACCCAGCGGAAAGGAAACAGGAGCATTTGCCTTATGCTTGGGAACTTAGGGGTGGGCTCCTTTTGGCCATAGCAAGCAGAGGGGCAGAAATCTAAGGGTTTTTTTTTGTTTTTTTGTTTTTTTTTTTTTGTGGTGCTGGGGATTGAACCCAGGGCCTTGGCATGTGAGACAAGCACTCTACCAACTGAGCTATATCCCCAGCCCCTAAGTTCTTTATTTGCTCTGATTTTTAACAGGACTGAAACACATTTATCTACTGACTAAACTGATTGATTTATGACCTCACAGGGGTTTAAAAAAGACTTAAAGTACTTGAGCCATGATTAGGGAATCAGGAGACTAGTCTTTCCTCTCTCCACCACTAACTAATGTGACCTTGGGCAAGCCAGGTCCCTAGGCAACTGTTTCCAGGTGTAAGAGCAAGTGCTGAGTGTGCCCCCACCCCAGGCACTGTCTAGAGACTTCCCATGTACCTTAGTATCTCACTTGATTCTCCTCTAATTTATTATGGTCTGTATCCAGAATTTTCGCACAATTCCAGCACATCTTCCCAATTAATATAGGCACCTTTCTGTCGTTTTGCCATTTCAAAGATTCTTGGATTTTTCTCTGGGTTCCGGAGAAATTAGTGCCTCACGTCTCCCATTTGCATTAGGTCATTGGGTCCAATTCTGATGGGGAGCTGGTCCGAGTTTGGCTTTCACTCAGGCCTGTGTTGAGGGAAAAAGGAAGTCTCCCAGGAGGGGCACCACTGAAGAACTGGGCCCCTGGGGAGGAGGGCTCCCACACGTGGAAAACGGGGGTTGAGCGGTCGTCGGTGTCATCTGCTGTGGAAATTTCTTTGCGGTTGGAGACTGTTTAGGATACGTCCCCTCTGCAACCAGGTGCCTGTCACAGAACTCTTCCTAGTCTGCCTGCGGGTCTCAGGTCCGACTGTCATTTCGCATAATTTCTCCTCCGAGGAAACCCTAGTGCTATAGGGTACAGGGCGACCCGCAGGGGACTCACATCTGGCTAAGTCAGTGGACTGAGCTGCCATCAGACACTTCCGGTGCTGCAAGACAGACTCCCCAGGCCCCCGCGGGAGGAGTGAAGCGGGAGGTGGAGGGAGCGCGGGGCGGAGCCCGGGGGCGGTCCCCACCTAGTGTCTCCGGCTCCGCCTTCTCCAGGGACAGCCCAGGCACAGTGAGCCGTGGGAGTGCCAGTGAGGCTGCGTGTGGAGCCCGGGAGTGCGGATGTCTGTGGTCTGAGTCTGAGCGTGTGACAGTGTGTGTCTGTTTAAGTAGTCATGCCTAGAAGGAGGGTATTTTTGAGTGTCTGTGACATCCAGAGATGGCATGGGGGATTATCTTTTCCCTCCCCTCTGTCCTCTCTCCTCCTGAGACGCCCCAAACACCGAGACCCCTGGGGTTGCGGCAGGGTGCTGGGGAAACGCAGTGGCCGCGGAGGGCCGGGGGAAGCGCCTGGCCAGGGCTGCGCGCCCGGGATGGGACCTTCCCAGATCCTGGATCTGGCCCGTGGTTCCCTCATCTCGGACGTCTTCGATATTCCGGGGGCTTCTAATGGAGTTTTCTCCTTGCCCTCTTCACTCGCACAGGGACGCTCCTGGGGCTTGTTCAACTGGGATGGACCGGCCGCGCCCTGGGCGCCTCGCCAACAGCGGTTAGCAGGCCAAGGAGGGTTCCTCGAACACTAGTCCCTGGGCTCCTAATCCTCCTCCGCGCTCCACTGCACAAAGGCTTAAGTCTAGGGCTGTGGGCACAAAGCAACATGGTAGGGCCACTTGGGTCGTTACCAAACCAAAGGAGTTCCCGGACTGTTCTGCCGCCAAGAGGCTGTCCATGCGGGTTGGGTCAGGATGCGAGTGTGGACCTGAGGGTAGGAGTCTTTCTCCTTCGCTCATGGAGTTCCTCATTCACGGTCCGGGGAGAGCCGTGCCCACCTGCAGCCTAGGTCCCTGGATAAAACTCGAACCTCGCGCAGAAGGCTGGGCAAGGATCGCCACGCTGTTACTATGCCAGCAACCTACCTGCCAGCACGCACAGAGCTCATTGTTAGGAATAGATTTGCTAGTGAAAGTCCTGGGTAAACCTACTTATTTTCTAAAAACGGCAATGTACTGGAACCTCCTCCGGTGGCTGGATTTGAGCCCAGGACCAGGGCTAGCCAGCCATTCGAGCGACCCGGCTCCCGATCTGTGACACGGGTGTGTACTCCGCGCTTTCTGGCGATGCTCTGGGAGCCCCGGAGCAGAAAGCGGCTCCGCAGATGATCAGCCCTCACTCACTTTGCAAATGGCACCTTCTTTCCACTGGTTTTACGGCGTTGAGACCGAGACCAGGACCATCGTCCCGGGTCCTGCGGCTGCTCCGGGTCTTGGAGCTCGAGGGAAGAACCCTGAAGGCCCGGCCCTGAGCAACCCGGGTCTGGAAGACTTCCTTAGCTGGGGGCGTGAGCATTTGCGGTTGGTGCCCGCGGCGCGGCGGGCTCTGGCCCCGCCCCGGCCCCGAGAGGCCCCGCCCCGGCCAGTGCCCCGCCCCACCGGGCCCGCCCGCGCGGGTCCCTGGTCCAGCCCCGCCCCGGGCCGCGCCCCTCCGCCGATGCCCCGCTCGCCGGCACCTCGCGCCGCGGGCCTGCCCTCAGGCCCTGCGGTCTCCGCGCCGCCACCGGAGGCTGGCGCCCTCCGGTCACTCCGGGACCCGCCCGTCGTGTCCCCTGGGCAACCGTCTCCAGGGAGACCGAGCCCAGCCCCTGGCACCGACACCCGGTACGAAGCCCACCTGTGAGGGCGTCTGCGGGGTCCCAGCGCCCCCTTCCACCGAATGCCCCGCCCCACCCAGCGCTGGGCTTTGTCGGCCTGGGCGGGGTGAACTGGAGGCCTTGGGGGTCCGCGGTGTGGGGGCTGGCGGGGGGAGACGGACTCGTCCCGGGGCGGACAGGACCCCACGGAGGAGGCCGACCGAGGCAGGGGGTCGCGCCCGCGTTGGATTCGTGGTGGGGGTGCGACGCGCTCCTCTCCTAGTCTGAGCGCATCCTTTTGTGCCTACGGAGGATGGGATCCCCAGGGTCTGGGCGGCCGCCCTTGATGGGATGAGCAGGGTCCCGAGCCGGCCCGGGACTAGGGCGCGCCTGTTCGGGACAAGCTGTTTACTTGTCAGGACCGAGCAGTTCTGTGCGCGTCCTCCCCTCCCCCTGCCCCCGATTCCGGACCGAGCATCCTCCGCTCCGTACCTCCCGAGCATAGCCTACCAGCTTTGCCCTTGAACCCAGAGGGAAGGGAGGGCAGACCCCGGTCTGGTCGGGGCCGCTCCCTCCCAGGACGCGCCTTCTCCCCGGCTCGGAGAAGGCTCGGAGAATTTTGTGAATTGCGCCCTGGCCCCTCGATTCCTGACCTGAATTCCTGAGGACGCATGCTTCCCTTGCCTTCTCTTACTCTTCCTTCTCTCGGCTCCATCACGCCTTTCGCTTTGTCCTTCCTGTTTTGAAAGCGCTTTCCCGTGATCCCTCTCATTCCCGGTGCCCGTTCTTATGTGTCTTGCTATCTCCAACACTGCCCTGTCTTTTTATTGATCAGCAACGGGAGTTTTTTGTTCCGTAGCCCTTGGCACTGGCCTCCCATTCCTGCCCTGGCAGTGTCCTGGGAAGTCCCGGCTGTCCCCCCTGAATGCTGAGGGAAGAGATCATCCACACCCACCTTCCTGGGCTCTTGCAGCAGGGTCCCCAGAGCATCCTTCCAGGAACTGGGCTGGCAGCCCAGAAGGCTCTAGCTCGGCCCCTGGAAGTGTGTTGGTATAGCACGCGCCTTTTCCAGGGGGTTCCTAAGGCTCTGCTTTCATCTCATTGAGAAGCCAGCGGTTTAGGTTTCCTGCTCCTCAGGACCCTCCCCAGCACACCAGGCTGAATGTGGAGGTAGCCATGCCCAGGGCCAGAGCTGAGAGAAGGCACAGATCCTACTTCTGGAATTCACCCAGCTGTACTGCAGCGCTGATGTTGTGTCAGGCCTTTTCTTTCTTTCTTTCTTCTCCTTCTCTGGGGTCAGAGTATTTCCGGGAGTTCCCAAGGTGGAGGCAGAAACACCACAAATGCAGTGAGCAGGTGGCCCCTCCCTCGGATCCTTCCATTTCATCTCCAGCCCAACAGGAATGAATTTTCCTTTTGATGGGGCTTTGAAAACAGATCCACATGGGCAATCAAGAGCTCAAGTTCCTGAACCTACTTTCTGCAGCCATCAAATGGGATTAGAACCCAGACACGGTTCTGATCAATTACTTTGCTTTCAAAAACCAAACAAAACTAACAAACAACTCTTTAAAATCCATCTGAGTCATCTGTATGTACAGCCCTGCTCCAGGCTCTGGAAATGCTCCCATGGTTTGCTTCAGTATCACCGTAGGGAGCTGGGGGTGGCTCTGGCATAGGCGGTAGGAAGGGTCAATATCAAGCAAAACGGGACTGGTTTGCAAGAAGAGAACCCAGGTGAAGAAGATGCTGTTAGGCTGAAGTCCTGTAAGAAAATCCACAGGAGGTTCTGAGAGTCTATCTTACATGTGTTTTTCTTTTTCTTTTGTTTTCTTTTTTTCCAGACAAATAAGAAGCTCAGAGTCAGGCCAGGGTGGGATGATGCTCATTGATGCCAAAGCACCTTCGACCTGCCAGGCAGAGGGGCCTTTGCTGGTGGTCTTTCTTGGCTTGTTCCAGAGAGGTAGGTTGGGGAAAGAAAGCAGTGTTTGGGGGAAGGGAGAAGAAATATTGTTTTGCAGTTAAGAATTTGAACAAAATCCACCCTCCCTGATGCTCCAGCCACAGAAGGACTTCTCCATAGGAGTAGCAGGCCCAAAGGAGAGAATGGCCCACATCTATGCTGGGGCAAACACAGGAGGAGGTAGACTGGACCTCAGCCAGCCTCCCAAGAGAGATGCTGCCCTGGGTGGCTCTGTGCTGAGGAGCCCAGAGCCCATGAGTAAGCTGCAGCCTTTGGGACTTGACTCATGCCAGTCGTGGGAGTTTGGACCTGTTTAGGGAGAGAAAAATTAAAGCACTTTTTCAAAGGAAGTGGATTGAATTTTTATAGTTCAATAATGCTTCTCAGGGAGTCCTTAGGTGGGGTTGACCTGTATCTGCAAGAAGTTGGCAGTTGCTGGTTCCCTGATAGGATGCTCTTTGGAGCTTTTAGAACATTGACTTGGAGATGTATGCAGTCCTTATACTGCGAAGATGGAGGCCAAAGGCTGACACTGGCCAGGCATTAGCCAACACCCCAACCAAAGCTCTGGGGCAGCAGGGTGTAGTTATTGAGCTCCACCATGGGAGGCCTAGCGTTCCTCTTGCAAGCTCTGTGGGTCTGTAGTGTGTCCTGAGGACATCTAGAACATTCCTTCTGAGCAGCTGCTGTCATTTCAGAATGGACAGGGCAGGGCTAGAACCTGGTGCCATCTCTAGAGGTTTGTCCCCCCTCAAACTCAGTGTCTTTAGGTCTTCACTGGCAGTTTCCAAATTTCCTTGTTGGTTGTATATCTCTTTTAAAAAGTAAAATATTGCCGGGCGAGGTGGCGCATGCCTGTAATCCAAGCGACTTGGGAGGCTGAGTCAGGAGGATCTCGAGTTCAAAGCAAGCCTCAGCAACTTAGCGAGGCCCTAAGCAACTCAGTGAGACCCTGTCTCTAAATAAAATACAAAATAGGGCTGGGGATGTGGTTCAGTGGCCAAGTGCCTCTGAGTTCAATCCCCAGTCCAAAAAAAATAAAAAATAAATAAATAAATAAAAAGTAAAATATTAAGCAGAATCTTAACCTATAAAGTGGATAATAACAGAGCCACTGTGGTGGAAGGGGAGACCAGCCCAGAACCTTCTTCACTCCCTCCTCTCAGCAATGCCACTGTCCATTCCCTGGGGTGCTTCTTGTGAACCCTTGACTCTCCTGAAGACAGGTGTAAACTGTGGCTGGTGTGGGCCTGTGTTGGAGCGTGAGCTTCTTCTACATATGCACTATCCTGATCTTTGCTTCAGAAAATCAAAATAATACTTTTAATCCTCATCATTTTTTTATAAAACAAATATTTACAGTTGAAAATTTGCAAAGTACAGAAAAAATCATGAGTATTGCCCTTCTATATTCCCACCCCCAAAGACGGAACCCTTGTTTCCTCCATGGAGGGTCCCCCCCACTCCCGCAGGAACTCTTCTATGAAACGTTTTTGGAGCTGGGTGCAGTCAGTGGCACACACTTATAATCCCAGCTTCTTGGGAGGCTGAGGCAGAAGGATTGCAAGTTCAAGGCCAGCCTCAAGAATTTAGTGAGGCCCTGTCTCAAAATGAAAAAAAAAAAAGTGGGGAGCTGGGGATGTGGCTCAGTGGTTAAGCACTCCAGGTTTAATCCAAGATTACTATAGACTTCCACATGCACATAACTGATTGAATATATATGTCTACTCTGTTTCAAAGTCCCTCTAAAATGAAAGTCAAGAAATAAAAATATTTAAATCCTTTAGAAAACAGAGAAGTAAATGGTAGAGGAGGCTGGGTTGAGAGGTAGACAGCAGGTGAGTGAGAGGAAAACTGAGCAGAGAATGTTGAGGGCCTGATGGTGGGGAGCCAGCTGATGTGCCCGCAGGACCCAGCAAGCCCTGGGAATGGGGACTGCAGAGGGTTCCCAAAGGTAGGTGCAGGGAAGGCTGAAGCAGGAAGACTGGCTGAAAATGTGGGTGAGAGAGCAGACCCTGCCCCAGACTCACAGAGCCGAGCTGGTGGCTCTCTTCTCCATCCAGGCAGAAAACAGCCTTTCCTGTAGGCATCGAAGTGACTTGGACCCAGGTGCGGGCAGGAGCGGCTGCCAGGGCAGCAGCTGAGGCAGGGGAGACGTTCTATGGGGAAGAGAAGGATCACCTGGAAGTTGGCACACTGAATGGGGAGAACGTGGCGGCCTGGCTGACACCCAGCCTTCAGGCAGGGCCACAAAAACATCCTTCTGAGGAAACTGACCTCACAAGAAAAATGACCCTCGGGTACTGGCTTTGAAGGGAGCCTGTTGACAAGCTGGTTCACCGCTTTGTCACTTCACAGTGAAGCCTAATAAGTGACTAGCTCAACCTATGCACAATAGGTTTCAACTGGGTGGCTAAGGGTCATCCCACAGACCGAGACCTCTACCGTGACAAAAGAGAGACCCAGACCAAGAAAAGAAAAGGAACCCCAAGTCATGGCTGTTAAAAAATAAAAAATAATAAGGCACACTGATAAAATAAACTCTCAGGTATTTCAGAACTATGATAACAGAAGTAAGAATTTCAACAGAAGAGTTGAAACAGAAAAAAATTCTAGAAAGGAGAACAAAATGCTTTGAGGCATGGAAAATAGGAGAGAAGGAAACTAGAGAATCCGAGGTGGAGGCCCAACATTCATCTCAGAGGAGCTCGAGAAAAAGAAGGGAGATAAATGGAGGAAGGGGAATTGTACAGGAACAACTTCTAGAACCAAAGACCTTGCTGCATTAGAGACTCTGAGCAGGACCCAGCAGTAAAAGGCCCACACTAAGGGACATCATCATGAATCCTCAAACCTCCAGAGAGAATCCTGGCAGAGGGCTGTGGTCCCAGCGACTCGGGAGGCTGAGGCAGGAGGATCACTTGAGCCGGGGAGTTCAAGGCCAGCCTGGGTAACATACTGAGACCCTTTCTCAAAAAACAAAATGAAACAAAAAACTTCCAGAGATAGAAGTAAAGTCACCAGAAGAAAGAAAAGCCACATACCGATCAAAGAACAGAATGGCCTAGACTTTTTCAAAAGCAAAAGCAACACTAAAGCTACAAGAAAATGGATAGATGTTTCAAATTTCCAGGGAAAATGAATTCCCAGCCCAGAGTTCTTTCATCATTATTTAAGTGAAATGTACATTAGACACATGCTTTTAGATGTGAATTTTCTTTTCTCTTTTTTGGCAGGGGGTATGGTGAGGGGGAGCTGGGGATTGAATGCAGGGTGTTCTACCTCTGAGCCACCTCCCCCAGTTTTTTTAAAAATATATTTTTAATTGTCAATGGACCTTTATTTTATTTATTTGTACATGGTGCTGAGGATCGAACCCAGGGCCTCACACATGCTAGGCAAGCACTCTGCCACTGAGCCACCACCCCAGCCCTCCCCCAGCTTTTTAAATTTTACTTTTGGGACAGGGTCTCACTCAGTTGCCCAGGCTGGCCTCAAACTTGCAATCCTCCTGCATCGCTGGGATTACAAGTGTGCACCACTGTGCCAGTCAGATGTGAGTTTTCAAAAACTTCATCCCGCTTTGCACCCCTTTGTAAGGAAGCCACTGTGGGATGTTCTCCACCAACATCAGAAGGTAAATAAAGAAAGAAGTGGGTGGACGCAGGGTCTCTCATTCTCACGAGGCTCTGCTGTCAAATGGCTTTCCATCCATAGTTCAGCTGTCAGGATGTTGAGCAGTCTTGGTGGTAGGCAGAAAAGAATCACACTGCGCCAGGCTGTAATTTGCTACTATAACTAAATACCTAAAGCAGGATACTTAGGAAGAAAAGAGGTTTATGTATCTCACAGTTTTAGAAGTTGCAAATCCAAGATGAGATAGCCCCATTGGTTTAACCTCTGGTGAGGACACCAGATGGCAGATGGTGTCCTCACCTCATAATGGCAGATGGCATCATGGCAGAAGTGAAAGAGGGAGGGGTCATATCACAAAACTGCAAGCCAGTGGGGGGAGGGGCTGGGCTCTCTCTCTCTCTTTTTTTTTTTTTCTTTTTTGGTGCTAGGGATTGAACCCAGGGGCACTCCACCACTGAGCCACATCCCCAGCCCTATTTTGTATTTTATTTAGAGACAGGGTCTCACTGAGTTGCTTAGGGCCTCGCTAAGTTGCTGAGGCTGGCTTTGAACTCACGATCCTCCTGCCTCAGCCTCCCAAGTGCTGGGATTACAGGCATGCACCACCGCACCTGGCTCCCACATTTTTTGTAACAACTGAGAACACACTCCTGAGAACTCACACCAGGAGACCAGCATTCCCTTCAGGGCAGCACCTCACTGACTTCAGGGCCTCCTACTAGGCCCCACCTCTTTTTTGTGGTAGAGGCAGGTATTGGAGGTTGAACCAAGGAGCACTCTACCACTGAGCTACAGCTCCAGCCCTTTTTATTTTATTTTGAGAAAGGGTCTCACTAAGTTGCTGAGGCTGGCCTTGAATTTGTGATCCTCCTGCCTCAGCCTCCCAAGTAGCTGGGCTTATAGGTGTGCACCATTGCTCCCCATTTAGGGCCCAGCTCTTACCATCACTACACTGAGGATCAGGATTCCAGCACATAAATGGGGAACAGATCATATCCATGGCACACACCTGCCCACTGTGGGAACTGCAACATTCTGGCCTCTAACGCTCTCCCCCATAGCCAGGATTTGTGGCCTGGCCCCATTGGTGAGATGTATCTGTGTCATATTTTGACAGTGAACAGGGTTGAAGAGTGTGCTCTGTCCATAGCTCTGGGGTGGCAAACTGGCACCCAGCACTCAGTAGCAATAGCAGCAGTTTTGCCATCAGACATGATTCTGCCCAGTGGTGTCCACAGAGTGCACACTTGTATTTCTTTTGTTTTTAACTTTCTGTTTTTCCTGGAGTTGGCAATTGTCTCTTCTTTTTTTAATTTTTTTGGTTGTCAGTGGATCTTTTATTTTATTTATTTAAATATCAAATCCAGGGCCTCACACATGCCAGGCAAGCCCTCTACCACTGAGCCACAACCCCATCCCCTCATCTTTCTATTTGCTTTGTTTTCAATGTACGAATTGCGAATTCTTCCTCATACTCTTCACCAGGATTATAAAACTCTTACAAGGTCACAGGTATTTCACAATCTGTGAGCTCCTTCCCTGCCTGATGAGTGAAAGTCAACTTGCGATTTCATTTTTCCAGTACTGGGGATTGGACCCAGGGACACTGTACCACTGAGCTATGTCCCAGCACTTTTTATTTTTTAATTTTGGGACAGGATCCCCCTAAATTGCTGAGGCTGGCCTTGAACTTGTGATCCTCCTGCCTCAGCCTTCCCAGTAGCTGAGAGTACAGGCGTGCACCATTGTGCCCAGCTGTTGCCAGTTAATTCTTGGTTGCAAATGAAGAAGCTGACTCTGGGCTGGGTGTAGCTCAGTGGAAGAGCACTGGCCTAGCATGCATGAGGCCCTAGCACCACAAAGCAAAAGCAAAAGGGCCTTGTGTTCAAGAAGAAGGGTACATCTGGCCTGAGCAATCCCTCTTGGGGGCCCCTGGACTATTTCTTTCTCCTGACTTATACCTTCAGGTCAAGAGGTTGGCAAGGACAGCAGAAGAGCAGCTGCTGGGACATCGGCTGCTCGGCTTGCTGAAGTAGAGAACTAGGCTTCTCGGCTTGTGGGGTGCAGTTCTTCCCCTGCTGGGTCTCTTCCTGCCTGCTCTTTCCCGGGGTCTTGCTGTCCTCTCCTGCTTCCACCCTGAACCCCCTTCCTTCCACTTTTCTCATTGCAGCCAAAGCTGTCTTCTTATAAAGCAAAAAAAAAACAAAAAACAAAAAACAAGCCAAACTGCCCCCTGCCCGAAAACCTGGATTTCTGGCTGTGGCTCCAGGTCCCTGTAGGGCCAGACCCTCCCTGCCATCTCCCGGCTGCCAGTCACCTGCCTCAGGGTCTGTGCACTCCTGTCCCGCTGCCTGGAACTCTGTGGTGACTCCCATGTCATGGATCTTGGTTGGCTCACCGCTCATCAGGGCCACACCTATTCAGTGCCACCTCCCCAGATGACTGTCCCCTGCCCACCGTCCCTCTCTATCACATTCCTGCTGTCGCACTCTCTGAGATTATCTTGTGTATCATTTGCTTCCTTTTAATTTTTGTCTTTTTCTATTAGACTGAAACTTCCCTAGGAGCAGGGGTGGTGCCCGTCCAGTCCCTGCTGGGCACCTAGAAGGTGCTCAAAGGAACACCTGCTGAGTAACCGAGCCGGGGAGTGGGCCTCCTCCACCCGCTGTTCCTGAGGTCTCCCGAGGTTGTGTGGTAGAAGGGTCTTTAGGCTTTTCATGGTAGACAGAGCCAGATGGCAGTTTCTAGAACCTCCTTCCTGGAGAGTGTCCAGGAGCTCTGCTCTGCGGGGAGGCCGGCCCGCTGGTGAGGCACCTTCCGACCCTTAAGTACCCACTCACTTGTCCGCCTTGGTTGGGCAACGGGAAAAGTGTTGATTTCAAAATTCTCCACTGGGGAGTGTCTGGGAACTGGCACACTTGATGAAGGAGGGCATTGGAGGCTGAGTCAGCCCAGGTCAAGGAGCCCAACCCAGACTCCGCTGGCTCAGCAGGCCAGCTTTGGGGTCCCGTCACCTACCTCAGGAGTGTCTCTGCAGGTGTCCTCTCCCTCCTTTGTTGAGGTGGCTGTGGGTCTTGCATCCTCCAGCCTGGGTTTGTGGCAGACACTCAGACTGTGTGCACAACGACCTTCTTGATTTTCGTGACTGAAGCACCTCTTCTTGGGCTGGTTGGTTGCAAATCTTGGCTCTGTATCCAGAAGTGAGAGGGTGTCTTGCTGGGTTCAGACTTGCAGGGTGGCGCCCGCTCTGGAACAGCTTGAGGTCCCTCCAGAGGGTGACGCGTTGCCGGGGCTCCCTCCCTTGGGAGGTGCTTATCACACAGATAGGCAGGACACTGCTTCACTGCTTTCCTTGCCCGTGTCCCCTGTGCCTGAAGTGACTCGTGTGCTCTCCTGGGAAGCCATTCCCCAGGCCGTGTGACAGCAGTCCCCGGAGACTGATTTTAGAGGGGGAGTCTAGCAGACTGGGAAGGAGCCGGCCCAGGGTCGGGGAGAGGCTCAGGAGGAAGGAGGGGACTCCTCTGGCACCCTGGACTTGGGCGGGCCACCAGCCAGTGGGCCATCAGCTAGGGGGCCAGTCAGTGGTGCAGCCTCAGCTGAGGAGGAACCTGCGGCTCTGGGTGTGTCCCCCTGTCCTCCCCTCAGTCACAGAAGCAGTCCTGCTGGCAGCAAGACCATGGTGGCTCACGTGTGCCCTAACATGCTTGTGGAAACGCCTGTGCTGGCTGGGGAGGGCCCAGATCAGACCCCCAGATGTTCCTTGGCCTTGGGCTGGAGAAAGAGCCGCCAACGGGGAATACTCCAGAACACTCTGGAGACCCACAAGTCCATGGCTCTGCTGTCCCCCTGCGGCCTTTGTGGACCACATGGCCGAGAGGTGGGCGGAGCCCAGCAGCAGGCTGGGCTGCTCCCCAAGACCTTCGGAATGTCGGGCAGGGACAGAGCAGTCAGCCTCTAGGTGGCAGAAGCCCGGGGTGGGAGGGACGGCTCAGGCTCCCTCTTGGGGTGATGCCACCCTAGTTCCTGGGGTGTTCCTGGCCTTCACTGACCCTCTGTCTAGGCCGTCTCACCTGTCCCCATGGTTCCACGTCTGTCACCTGCTGGCCCCAGGTTCTATCTCTACGGCCCCACAGATGACTCCCTGGGCTCCGGACTGGGGAACTGGGCCTTTGGCTGTCTTTACTGGTATCAGTAAGCAGCTCGATCCCGCCTTCTCAGGGGGACCGCCCGCTGCCCATCCAGAGCCCCGTTTCTCCCTTCTGCTTCCCTGTGCAGGAAATGCCCAGACCCCTGAGTCTCCAAGGCCCAAATGGTTCCTAGAAGTTCCAGGTTGATAGTCTGTCTTTTCTGCTACCCCAGAAAGAAGTCTGGACATAAAACCCACTTAAATGACTTGATATTCACATGCCCATCCTGGGCTTATTGGATGAGTTCCTGTGTCCCATCCAACCCCCGTGGTGAGGGGAAATTCTGATCTCTGATCGACTGGGCCTGTGTCTCACGTGAAGTCTGCCTCTCTGAACCACTTGGACCAAGGGTGTAGCCCCCCTGTGAAAAGTCTCCAGCTCCCAAATAAAAAAAAAAAAAAGTGTTTCCAGCCCCCAGCAGCCCCTCAGCTCCTCTTCCACGTCAGGACAGACACGCAGTTCTGCCTGTTTGTTCCTTGTGTGGCTGGAATCATGAGCACGGGTGTCTGGTCCCTGGCTTCTGTCGCTCAGCCTTCTGTCCTTGCGATTCATTCGCACTGTGACATTGTGTGTGTGTTTGCAGATTATTCATCCTCCCTGCCGTATAATGTTCCACTGGGAAAGGATATCCACGGTTTATTTCTCCACCCTACGGCTGATGTGAGTTTGAGAAGTTTCCAGTTTGGGGCTGTCATGAGCAGTGATATCATAATCCCCGTCGTGGGCCTCTGGGCCCATCTGTAGGCATATTCGGTGGAGGAGTGGATGTGCTGGCCCCAGGGCACGGGCGCGTTCAGCTTTAGTAGATCCTGCCAGACACTTTCCCAAGGTGGTCGTATCAGTTTGCATTCCTGGGCAGTTCTGAAGTCCTCCGATCGCTGGCCTCTGTGCATCACACTAGAGAGTCTGGGCCTGGGCTTTGTCCAGAGGACAGGGTTGGGGTTTGTTGGCTGATGCACTCTGGGTCCAGGGCTCAGACCGAGGGAAGGAGATCCAGCTTCCTCCTGGCCTGTCTCCTGGTCACTCTCACCTTTGGTCACGTGCTGTGCACACGCTCGTGGGCCTTCCACTGTTTTGATTTCTGTGGAATCATTTCGTTGCCACCCAGCTGGGGAAGTACGGTCAGCGACTTCATTTCCAGAGTGCTGAGGGGCAGGAGGGCAAGGGGTGTGTTTTCTCAGACCCAGGCCTTTGGTTAGCGCTCCCAGGAGTTTTTGCCTCCTATGCTCATCTTGGCCTCACCAGATTTGGTGACCATATGTTCCCCTGACTTCCTAAGCTTGGCCGAAGTACATGTAGCATCATAGATAGATTCTCCCGGGCTCCTGATTGTCCCCTAGGTTGGGAATGAAAAAGGAAGGCCTTGGCCTGGCCCTTCTCAGAAAGAGGAACCCCAAGTGGGATGTGGTTTCACAATCAGAGGAAGTGGCTGCCAGAAGTGGTGGCCTGGGAGGACAGGGCAGGGTGTAGGTCCCACTACTTAGAACCACTTCTGCATCCAGTGACGGACACCTGGGCCCAGCTGGCACTGCCACCCAGAGAACATCACTCTTAAATTAAACACATCCTTAGCTGGGCACAGTTATACATGCTTGTAATCCCCGCTACTCAGGAGGCTGAGGCAGGAGGATCACATGTTTGAGGCCGGCCTGGGCAATATAATGAAGTTCTCTCTCAAAACAAAACAAAAAAAAACTGAATGTCCTTTCAACTACTTTCAAAAGTCATTTAAAGACAGGAGACTGACCTTATGGTTGGTAGGAAAGTTTTATGGGAGTGTTTTTCCTTTTTTGGGGTGCTGGGGATGGGACCCAAGGTCTTGTGCATGCTAAGTATCTCTACCACTGAGCGACCTCCCGGGCCCAGAGGTAGTTTTTAAAAATAAAAACCAAAACATAATGAGATTGATATATTTGATTGCATCGATATTAAAAACTTGTATTTACCCAAAAGAGACCATAAATAAGAAGAAAAGATGACTCAGTAGGAAGAAAACATTTCCAGCTCATTTAATGCACAAAGGAATGGAATGCAGAATATATAAAGAGATTCTATAAACTGACAAGAAAAAGATACATAACCCCACAGAACACAGGCCAAGGGTACAAGAAGGCTATCTGCAGAAGCTAAACATTTTGTGAATTAAAAGGGGAAAGCAATTTAAGCAACAGAAGTCTATTTCATACCCATCGGGTTGGCAAGAATGAGTAAGTTTGACAGTAGCAGGTGCTGAGGGGAATCTGGAGATCAAACAGGAGCTCAGATGGGCCGCACCACCCTGAGGACAACCTGGGGGCATCTGATCCGGTGAATGATAGAGCTAAGTCTCACCACGTGAGACTCTCGGGCACTTGAAATGCAGAGTGTAAGTGAGGAATGAACTTGAAAAGGTTTTGTTTAGTGGGATGCACTCGGTGGTGGAGCATGTGCCTCGTGTGCACAAGGCCCTGGATTCCATCCCCAGAATTGCACCCCCCCAAGAAAACCCATTTTATTTCATTTACATTAATTGAAATTTTCATTTCAGAAAAGTTTTAAGTGTTTGGAACAACTGATGTGACTCTACTTTTTATTTTCAACAATTTTTAAAAATAGTTTTTTTAGTTGTCAATGGATTTTTTATTCATTTTTATGTGGTGCAGAGCGTCGAACCCAGGGCCTCACACATGCCAGGCAAGCGCTCTAGCACTGAGCCACAGCCCCAGCCCCTGTGAATCTACTTTTTACCTGTAATTAGGGTGAACTCTATGAGCGGACAAAGTATTTCTTGCATTGTTTGTTGGGG
The DNA here is from genome assembly GCA_020662805.1 of Glaucomys volans. Taxonomy (NCBI): domain Eukaryota; kingdom Metazoa; phylum Chordata; class Mammalia; order Rodentia; family Sciuridae; genus Glaucomys; species Glaucomys volans. The sequence goes on along the minus strand of JAJEJO010000668.1, from coordinate 218,633 downwards.
CTGTGCTGGGAATGGGACCCAGGGCAAAAGCTGCCACCGAGCTACACCCCAGTCCAAGACCAGCTATTTCTGATGAAAATCTAAAACTGAAATAGCAAAAAAAAAAAAGAAAGAAAGAGAAAGAAAAAAGAAAAGAAATGGCAATGAACTAAATGTAAATTAAACACAAGATTTCAAAGACCCAATGCTAAAAATACATGAAATATCTTTAGTCATTTTTTTCTATGTTGATTACATGTCCAAATGACAATCTTTTGGATGCATTGGGTTAAATGAAATGCATTCTGGAACTTCCTTTCACCTGTCTTTCCCTTTCTAACGTGGCATGGGGGTCACAGGCCTCTCTTGGACCAGGCTGCCTCTGCTCTCCTCTGCACCCTAGGACCCCAGAGCAGGAATATACATTGTAGCATTGTGTGAACTAACCAGGGAAAATAGAAACAAACCTTCAGGTTCATCAACAGGAGCAGGGTGAATACGTGGTGCTTCCTTCACACAGCTAAATACAAGCACAAGTTAAAATGAATGAACTAGCGCTACATGTATCCAGGCAGCTGGTGGATCCAAGGAACATCATAAGTGGAGTGGCCAAGGCAGACTGCAGCGAGAGACTCACTATTCCATGAAGCTTTAAGGCCTGCAAAAATATCAGGAATTCTTTGTGGATACATATTATGGTATACTAACAGTATAAAAATACTGAGGCTATAAGCAAACAGATTCCAGGTGGTGGTGATCTGGAGGGGGAAGCTGGGGTGAGGGAAGGGAGGGGGTGACCCGGACTCCCAGCGTGCGGAAGACAATTTGCCTGTAATGTTTTGTTGTTTAAGGGGGGGCAGGTTGGGGTCTTGGTATGATTGAGAGTTTTCACCAAACCATTAGTTGGCAGCTGTTTCTAAACCATTTGGTCTTTGGTTAGAAAATTTCAAAGAACTACTGAGTGTGGTGTCTCATGCCTGTAATCCCAGCTACACTGGAGGTTGAGGCAGGAGGATCACAAGTTCAAGGCCAGACTCAGCAATTTGGTAAGACCCTATCTCAAAATAAAAAATTAAAAGGGCTGGGGTTGCGGCTCAGTGGTAGAGCGCTTGCCTAGCACCTGGGAGGCACTGGGTTCGATCCTCAGTACCACATAAAAATAAATAAAATAGGGCTGGGGTTCTAGCTCAGTGGTAGAGTGCTCGCATAGCATGTGTGAGACACTGGGTTCCATCCTCAGCACCACATATAAATAAAATAAAGGTCCATTGATAACTAAAATATATATTATATATGTGTGTGATATACATATATAGAAAAGAAAAATAAATAAAATAAAGGTATTGCATCCATTTACAACTAAAGTTTTTTTTTTTTTTTTTTTCACCGGGGGCTGAACTCAGGGGCACTCCACCACCGAGCCACATCCCCAGCCCTGTTTTGTATTTTATTTAGAGACAGGGTCTCACTGAGTTACTTAGGGCCTTGCTAAGTTGCTGAGGCTGGCTTTGAACTCGCAATCCTCCTGCCTCAGCCTCCCAAGTGCTGGGATTAGAGGCATGCGCCACCGTGCCCGGCTCAACTAAAGATATTTTTAAAAAATTAAAAGTAAATAAAAAATTAAAAGGACTGGCTGTGTAGCTCAGTGGCAGAGTGCCCCTAGGTTCAATCCCCAGTGCAAAAAAAAAAAAAAAGTTTTGGTCAACCGTAGCCGGCCTTTCTCAAGTCCTGAGGTGCCCACCCAGCCACCCTGCCTTCTCCTATCTGCCAGCTGTGGCCATGATAGGATTTCCCAGATGTGCAATTTCCCAAGGGAAAATTCTTTGGTCTGGGCTGTCAGCCTGCCGTGAGGGAGACAGATGTGTCCACTGGAGTGAGAGGCAGCTGAGCCAGACAGTGACCCGGGGCAGTAGGAGCTGCAGTTCCCTGGGCAGGTGGGGCCTGTGGGAGGGGAGCTCAGCCCCGAGCCTCCTGCCGCCCAAGGTCCCACACCTGGGTGACTCACTGCCTTTGCTTCCTCTTTAGGTCACCTGGCCACTGAGAAGTAACAAAGCAGAATGCCCCCTGGGGTTGACTGCCCCATGGAATTCTGGACCAAGGAGGAGAATCAGAGCGTGGTGGTGGACTTCCTGCTGCCCACAGGGGTCTACCTGAACTTCCCTGTGTCCCGCAATGCCAACCTCAGCACCATCAAGCAGGTACCGCCTGGTCCTTGGTCTGCCCCAGGAGCTCAGGAAGACAGAGGCGCCGTGCCTCATGCTTGGGATTCTCAGATGCCAATTCTGAAAGATATAAAGAATGGTTTAAGAACACGGGGTTAGACTCCACCGCCAGCTGAATGAACGTCCCCGGGGCAGTATCTTTCCCTTCCTAGGCACCAGAGGGCCAGCTCCTAGCCGCGGTCGCTGGGAAGCTTCTGGGGCTGGAGTGGAACTTTAGAAGTTTGATCCACGGTAGCTGTCACCTTAGTGACCACAATCTGCCCACAGCCACTGAAGAGCCTTGCAGGGCTTTGTCTTTACAACTGTTGCCCCGTAGTGCATGTCACCCTTGGAAGGGGTCCTAGGTTCCATTGAATACATTTCAGGATGAAGCACTGAACATCTGGATGGTGTTTGGGAGGTGCTGTCCTGTGACTTTCAAAGGTCTATGCTGCTTACAAACTCGGATTTAATGGCTCATTGGACTGCAGAGGGCGAGAACTTATTTCAGAATTTTAAAAGCTATCATGGAGAGCAGGAAAAAATAATGATGGAAGCCATGGAGGTTCTTGAGGGATTTTGTTTTTGTTTTTTCACTTCCTGGAAGAATACTTTCTCTTTCTTTCTTCCTTCCTTTATTTTTTTCTACCTCAAAAGTAGCCGGGTGCAGTGCCACACATCTGTGATCCCAGCGGCTCAGGAGGCCGAGTCAGGAGGATCTTGAGTTCAAAGCCAGCCTCAGCAACTTAGCGAGGCCCTAAGCAACTCAGTGAGACCCTGTGTCTAAATAAAACACAAAATAGGGCTGGGGATGTGGCTCAGTGGCCGAGTGTCCCTGAGTTCACTCCCTGGTTCCAAAAAAAAAAAAAAAAGTTGATTTTTTCTGCCCACAGAACTGCATACAATGTGGTTAAAGTTCAAACACTATAGTAACAGACATCACCCTGTCCCTGGGGTCCCACCTCTCACTTCAAAGTGGTTTTGATTTCTTCATATTTTTATCAACATGAGGGGCCAGGTAGGAACCAGTGAGGCTTGGTGGCTGAGTGGTATCTGTCACAGGGTCCCCCCGCCACCATGGCCCTGGAGGGCGAAAGCAGCCCTAGGTAATGTGTCTGTGGTGGGCGTGGCCGTGGGCCAGTAACCAGGTGGCCCACCAGATTTGCCCGAGAGCTGCAGCGTGCCGCGTCCTCGTCTATGTCAATGAATATGTTTGCGATGGATGGTTGTTTTTATGGAACGGGGTGGAGTTACATTTGCTGTTCTACAACATGAAGTTTCCAGAAATGACATTCCCGGGCCCCTCCATACCAGTCTCCCGGGCTGTGTCATGGCCTGTGCCCTCCGCTGCGTGACAGACCACCATGAGCAGGCTGCTCTGGGCTGGGGTGGTGACGCCTCCTTCAAAGCCCAGGGTCCCACTGCTTCCAGCGAGGCAGGCCTCACCCAAGGGCACACACGGGCAGCCTCCACCCTCACTGCTCTTGCGGAGTTCCATGTGGCTCCTGGTCTGTGTTTAACTTTTCTGATTTAGTTCTGGACATTTGGAAAGCAGGTTGATGAGCCCTGAAAGGTCATGTCCAGCTGTCTCTGTGGGTAGGGAGGGGTGGGCCATGTGCACTGGGGAGAGGGGGGACACGGCTGATCTCAGCACCTGCAGCAGAGCACAGGGACAGGAAGCCTGCTGACCAGCGGGTTGGTCCCAAGGACCAAAGGCCTCTGCGGAAGCCATGCTCTTGGGGTCTCCTTTTGCCCCGTCTGCGGGTCACGCAGGGTGGGATCCCCAGACCGGCCTCACCTGCTCCCACAGCTGCCCTGACCGCGGGGCTGACCGGGTCCCTTCCCCCAGGTGCTGTGGCACCGAGCCCAGTATGAGCCGCTCTTCCACATGCTCAGCGACCCCGAGGCCTACGTGTTCACCTGCGTCAACCAGACGGCGGAGCAGCAGGAGCTGGAGGACGAGCAGCGGCGGCTGTGCGACGTCCAGCCCTTCCTGCCGGTGCTGCGCCTGGTGGCCCGCGAGGGCGACCGCGTGAAGAAGCTCATCAACTCGCAGATCAGCCTCCTCATCGGCAAAGGTAGGCGCCCTGCGCGGGGCCGCGGCGGGCCGCCCGGTGCCCCCGCTGAGCCGCTCCCGCCCCCAGGCCTGCACGAGTTCGACTCCCTGCGCGACCCCGAGGTGAACGACTTCCGCGCCAAGATGCGCCAGTTCTGCGAGGAGGCGGCCGCCCGGCGCCAGCAGCTGGGCTGGGAGGCCTGGCTCCAGTACAGCTTCCCCCTGCAGCTGGAGCCCTCGGCCAGGAGCTGGGGGGCCGGCAGTGCCTCGCGAGTCCCCAACCGGGCCCTGCTGGTCAATGTCAAGTTCGAGGGCAGCGAGGTGAGCCCGTGGCTCCTGAGTCCCTGGGAGGCCGCCCTGGCTGCTGTGCTGCCGTGCCCATGGCGACCTTGCACTGCTAAACTGCCCTGTCACCGGTCCCCCAAACTCACCCTCCTCTGCTGGCATCAGATGGCATTGGCCAGGTGTGCAGGGAAGCAGAGTGAGCATCCCACCTGGCAAGCCATTGACCAGATCAAGTTGGCCGTTGGTCCCTTAATTCACCGGACAAGTGTTTCCTGGGTGACTCCTGGTGCCTTCATCAGTGGACACCCGAGGCCCTGCTCCGGTGGGGCTCACACCTGGGGACACCCAGTAAAGGCCAACAGGAACCTGGCCCCTCTGTCCTGGAAGCCCACGGGCCTGAGAGCTGCAGGCCAACCCTCCCTCCTCCCCACAGGAGAGCTTCACCTTTCAGGTGTCCACCAAGGACATGCCCCTAGCGCTGATGGCCTGCGCCCTCCGGAAGAAGGCCACGGTGTTCCGGCAGCTCCTGGTCGAGCAGCCTGAGGACTACGCGCTGCAGGTGAACGGGCGGCATGAGTACCTGTACGGCAGCTACCCGCTCTGTCAGTTCCAGGTGAGGCTGCCCCTGCCGCCCCAGACCGGCCAGGGTAGGAATGGAGAGCTGGACTTGGGGCCTCTGGGGCCCAGGGAATGGGCGTGCCACCCACTGACCTCCTGCCCTGCGCCCCCGTCCCAGTACATCTGCAGCTGCCTGCACAGTGGGCTGACCCCCCACCTGACCATGGTGCACTCCTCCTCCATCCTTGCCATGCGGGACGAGCAGAGCAACCCCGCCCCCCAGGTCCAGAAACCACGCACCAAACCGCCCCCCATTCCTGTGAAGAAGGTGAGACCACGTCTTCCCCTTCCTTCCCTCTGTCTCTTCCTCCCCCCTATTGGCCAACCCTAGAGCCTCCTGGGTAGC
>JAJEJO010000668.1:176099-213138 GCA_020662805.1 Glaucomys volans | reverse complement strand
GTCTCTTCCTCCCCCCTATTGGCCAACCCTAGAGCCTCCTGGGTAGCACCCAGGTCAGCCATGGATCCAGGGGACTTTGGATGGTCCAGTCCTTATGGAGAGTCGGGCCTTGAGCTGACACCCAGGGTGGGGTCCTGTTTGAGCTGCTGGGAAGTAAGGCCTGCTCCTCTCCTCTCTAGCCATCCTCTGTGTCCCTGTGGTCACTGGAACAGCCTTTCTGCATCGAGCTGATCCAGGGCAGCAAAGTCAACGCTGATGAGCGGATGAAGGTAGGGGCTCGGGGACCAGGTGAAGGAGCGGGTGTTTTTTGCACAAACAAGGTGGCTGTGGCCTGGAGGGGCAGCAGAGGAAGAAGAGTGGGAGGGTGTCACACGAAAGCCACCTGACCACATTACCCAACATCCCTGCCTGGAGTGGCTGTGAACCGCTTCAAAACAGGAAGAGGGGAGGGGAGCAGGCCAGCAGGCCAGGGAGGCGATTCGTGGAAACCTGGGCCAGGCAGCTTCTGGGTATTGACTTTGGTGGAGGTTGTGGAGCCAGGCTCGACCCAGGGAAGCAGGAGGCCAGGCAGAGGTGTCAAGCACCAGAGGAGCAGGCTCTAGGGGGTGCCCAGAGCTTGGGGGCACTGCACACGCCCCCACCCCCTTGGGGCTTTGGGGACATGCACTGTTGTTTCTTCAAGCCCTGGCACAGCTCCCCTGTCCTCAGAACCCCCTGCAGAGGTAGATTTATGTCCTACTCCTGGGACGTGCTGCCTGCTTGGGTCCACACAGGGTGGGGTGTCTTGCCTGGGCCAACTTTTGTTGGCATAATTTTACAAGCTGGGCAGGGCTGGGTGTCCGTCGGAGCCACGGAGGAGTGGGTGGGAGGGGCTCTTGGGATGGGCTGGCAGGGCGGAGCTGGGGCAGGTGTGCTGGGGACTGGTCAGGCACCCTGTGAGCCACATGGGGCTCAGAAGATGCTGAGCATGATGGGAGCAAGAGGGTGTTAGAACCAGAAGGGACCTTGGGACTTCTGAGCCCCCATGGGGACACTGAGGGCCTGGATGGGCCCACAGAGCCAGTGGGGCTGAGACTGGCTTGCTGTGGTATCCACTGCCCCGAGGCCACCTGTCCCACTGATCTGCCAGCCTTCCTCTGCTGGGCCTCCCTCTACGCAGGAAGACCCCTGTGTAAATGGGGACCTTCAAGGAGAGGATTGGAACTTTGGATGGGCGGGCCTCGGCGGCTCCCCTCACCCTGCGCCCGGCACCCCCTCCCCAGCTGGTGGTGCAGGCCGGGCTCTTCCATGGCAACGAGATGCTGTGCAAGACAGTGTCCAGCTCCGAGGTGAGCGTGTGCTCCGAGCCCGTGTGGAGGCAGCGCCTGGAGTTTGACATCAGCATCTGCGACCTGCCGCGCATGGCCCGGCTCTGCTTTGCGCTCTTCGCGGTGGTGGAGAAGACCAAGAAGGCGCGCTCCACCAAGAAGAAGTCCAAGAAGGCGGTGGGTCGGGCTGATGGGTAGCAGCAGGCCACCCCGCTGCCACAGGCAGGCACCCTGAGCACGGAGGTCCTCCCTGCCCGTCCTAGGCTGGCTCCCTACCCTGCCTGAGTGGCAGCTGATGAGCAGCCTGACTTGAAATATCTGGCCCAGGCCTGTGGTCCTTGGGGGCAGCTTCCCAGCGGGGAGGACAGTGTTCTCAGGAGGACAGAAAGGCTTGAGTCAGTGGCTGCTTGGGGATGGGGTGTGGCTGGGCCCCATGTCACTAGGCCCAGGATGTGACTTACCCCTTGACCTGGGCCAGCCCTGGGACTGGTATGGCTGACTTGGGTTTCTCTGGAAGCCGGGTATGAAGACGCAGGCAGAGGGAAAGGGTCTTGCTGGTTCATTGCTGAGACCCTGACAAGAAAGAGGTAGTGGGTCCTTCCCCTCCTCCGGATCTAGCTGGGAGACCTTGGATGGGGTCTGGGTCTTCTCTCCTGCTTGGTCTGGAGGCTGGTTCCATTCTGCAGATGGGCAGGAAGAGGCTTGTGTGCATGGCTGGCTCTGACCTGTGATGTCCTTCCCCAGGACTGCCCCATCGCCTGGGCCAACCTCATGCTGTTCGACTACAAGGACCAGCTCAAGACGGGGGAGCGCTGTCTCTACATGTGGCCCTCTGTCCCAGGTGGGCCCAGGCCCAGCAGGGAGAGGCTTTCCGGGGATGGGGGGTCCCAACGCTGGTTCCCCTACAGCTACATCTGTCCCTGCCTTCAGATGAGAAAGGAGAGCTGTTGAACCCCACGGGAACCGTACGCAACAACCCCAACACGGAGAGTGCTGCCACCCTGGTCATCTGCCTGCCTGAGGTGGCCCCCCATCCTGTGTACTACCCTGCCCTGGAGAAGGTCAGCGAGGCCCTTCCCGAAAGCTAAAGGCTGACCAGGAGCTTTCCTGGAGCTCTTCAGAGGGTCCTTGGCCACCCAAGGCTTTGCCCACCACAGGGGGCTGGGTCATCATGCTGATCTGGGGGCTTCCAGGAGTTATTTGGCTCACCAGGGGATGTTGGGTGATGTCTGGTGACATTTTGATGTCACAGCCAATGGGAGAGGTGCTCCTGCCGTGTGGATGCTGCTGAACGACCCGCAGTGTGCAGGACGTCCCCACAGCAGGAATGGTCAGCGGGAGTGCTTAGGTGCAGACCCTGCCTCGAGCCCCGCCAGGGTTGGCCCAGGCCTGGGGAGCTGACAGCAGGGCCACTTATTGCAGATCCTGGAGCTGGGGCGTCACGGGGAGCGCGGGCGCGCCACCGAGGAGGAGGTGAGCTGGGGTCCTGGCGGGGTGCGGAGCCAGGAGCTGAGCCGGCGCCCTCACCCTGCCGCGCCCCTTAGCAGCTGCAGCTGCGGGAGATCCTGGAGCGGCGGGGTTCTGGGGAGCTGTACGAGCACGAGAAGGACCTGGTGTGGAAGATGCGGCATGAGGTGCAGGAGCACTTCCCAGAGGCCCTGGCCCGCCTGCTGCTGGTCACCAAATGGAACAAGCACGAGGACGTGGCCCAGGTGGGTGGAGAAGGGCACCAGGGGCCGAGCTGGGGGTGGAGGACAGCTGTGGGCCGCCCCCCTGACTGCAGAGCCCCTCCAGATGCTCTACCTGCTGTGCTCCTGGCCCGAGCTGCCTGTCCTGAGTGCCCTGGAGCTGCTGGACTTCAGCTTCCCTGACTGCCACGTGGGTTCCTTCGCCATCAAGTCCCTGCGGAAACTGACGTGAGTCCCGGATGGGCGCTGAGGCGCGCAGGCTCCCTGCTCCCACTAAGACGGCGAACGCTGGCAACCTGGAACTGGGTGCTGGGTGGAGATGAGGCTGGCTTGCTCCCGCCCAGGCTGGCCTCGCCCTCCTTGCCAGCCACCTGCCAGCTGCAGGCCTCTGTCCTGAGCTTCGGAGCCCCAGACCCACCCAGCCTTCCTTCCCCACAGGGACGACGAGCTCTTCCAGTACTTGCTGCAGCTGGTGCAGGTGCTCAAGTACGAGTCCTACCTGGACTGCGAGCTGACCAAGTTCTTGCTGGACCGGGCCCTGGCCAACCGCAAGATCGGCCACTTCCTCTTCTGGCACCTCCGGTAGCTAAACGCACCCCTGCTGGCTCCTTGGGAACCTAGCAAGGCCATGGGGGACAAGGGTCCTCTGGCCTGCTGACCTCATCTCTCCCGGGCTGGGGAGGGGCTGTGTGACCCCTGGCCACGCTCAGCCCTGTCTTCTGCCTCCAGCTCTGAGATGCACGTGCCGTCGGTGGCCTTGCGCTTTGGCCTCATCATGGAGGCCTACTGCAGGGGCAGCACCCACCACATGAAGGTGCTGATGAAGCAGGTGAGGCTCAGGGTGCCTGAGCCCCAGACGGGCTCCCTTTCCAGGCAGGGCCAGCCCTGGCCCCTTCACGGTGACCCTCCAGGTTCTGGCTCAGGCTCATGCGCACTGCTGCGTTTCCACTCCGCCCGCCAGGGGGAAGCACTGAGCAAGCTGAAGGCGCTGAACGACTTTGTGAAGTTGAGCTCCCAGAAGACCACCAAGCCCCAAACCAAGGAGCTGATGCACTTGTGCATGCGCCAGGAGACCTACCTGGAGGCCCTCTCGCACCTGCAGTCCCCACTGGACCCCAGCACGCTGCTGGCAGAAGTCTGGTGAGCCCCGAGCCCAGCCCCGTGGGGAGCCCAAAAGTCCCCTCCCCTGACCTGGAACTCCCCCCGCCCCCGTCCTACCCCACCCCTGCCTGCCAAGGTCAACACTGCCCTCTGCCGGCAGCGTGGAGCAGTGCACCTTCATGGACTCCAAGATGAAGCCCCTGTGGATCATGTACAGCAGCGAGGAGGCAGGCAGTGCCGGCAGCGTGGGCATCATCTTCAAGAACGGGGATGGTGAGCCAGGCTGGGCAGGGGGCATTCTGAGGCCTTGGCCTGCCCACCTGGGCCTGTACTGCCCTGCGGGAGGGGCCCAGGGGTACCCTGAAAAGACAGCACGTGGCAGGGGCGGGACTCCCACCCGAAACTCCCGCCCTTCCTCCTGGGCCCTGCAGACCTCCGCCAGGACATGCTGACTCTGCAGATGATCCAGCTCATGGATGTCCTGTGGAAGCAGGAGGGCCTGGACCTCAGGTGGGGGCCTCTAGAAGTCACCTGTTTGGGCCTGTAACAGGGCTCAGAGCCTGTGCCTCGGAGCAGGCCCTGGTCAAAACCGTCACCACCCCATCAGCTGGGAGGGGCTGTGCTCAGAAGAGCAAGGAGCTGGCAGGGCAGCTGAGGAGGGTGGGGAAGGCCATCCTGGTGCTTGGCTCCCGTCCTAGCTTCCTGCCCGAGCCTGGGGAGCAGTGGCATCTTCCGCCAAGCCCCCAGCTCCTTCTTTTCAGGGCACACAAGAGCCCAGCCAAGGTGCACTCTGCATCTTGGGTGCCAGCACTGATGTCTCCGAGGCACCTTCCCCAAAGCCCCACGCCTCCCCCCCCCTCAGCAACCCGAGTGGCTGCGTCCCCTACGGCTTTGTTGGGTGCCTCAAGTTCCTGGGGGCCCAGCAGCCCCTGAGAATGCCCCTGACCGTAGTGTCTTCCTTTCCGTCCTCTCACATGCTAGGATGACCCCCTACGGCTGCCTTCCCACTGGGGACCGCACGGGCCTCATCGAGGTGGTGCTGCACTCGGACACCATTGCCAACATCCAGTTGAACAAAAGCAACATGGCGGCCACGGCCGCCTTCAACAAGGACGCCCTGCTCAACTGGCTCAAGTCCAAGAACCCTGGGTAGGTCTTGGCCCCAGGCGGATGCTTCCTCCTTTCTGGGAGAGGCTCGCTAGAGTGGAAGGTGAGGGAAGGCCTGTGGCAGACTCCCTGGCTGCGTGGCTCAGCGGAGGACCCGCCCACACCTGGGTTGGGGTGGACGGGGAAGGTCCCTGTTCCTAGGGTCAGTGTTTGGTTGCGGTGTGATGCTAAGCAAAGCTTTGGGCCTCCAAACAACCACCTGTGTTGTCGGTCACAAATCTGCAGCTTGAGTGGGCGCCACTGGGGTTCTGCTCTGGCTTGAAATGGCCGATGAAACGGCCAGCATCCGGGGCTTCTCCTGAGTCCAGAGGGTCTACAAGGCCCCCGTAGCATACCTAGCGACCTGCTGTCAGTCGTGCCTCTTCATGTGGCCTCTCTTCATTTAGCACATCGGCCTTGGCTTCTCTGCATGGTAGGAGGAGGGGGCAAGTTCAAGCTGGGCAGGGTGACCTACGCTCTGGAGTAACGTCCTCCATGTTTTGGGGCTTAAAGCAAGTTACAAGGCCAGATTCAAGGGAAGGGTGATGGTTTTCCATCTTCCCCACCAGGGAGGCCCTGGATCGAGCCATTGAGGAGTTCACACTCTCCTGTGCAGGCTACTGTGTGGCCACCTACGTGCTGGGCATCGGTGACCGGCACAGTGACAACATCATGATCCGTGAGAGTGGGCAGGTAAGGGGCACTGTGGGTAGCTGCCCTGTGGGCCTGTCCTCCAGCCCTGGCCCGCTGGCCCCGGCTTCCTCTCCCCAGAGCCTCTCTTTGTGACACCTCTTCGGCCTCCGCCCTTCCCTCCCCTCAGCTGTTCCACATCGACTTTGGCCACTTCCTGGGGAATTTCAAGACCAAGTTTGGAATCAACCGCGAGCGAGTCCCATTCATCCTCACCTATGACTTTGTCCATGTGATTCAGCAGGGCAAGACTAGCAACAGTGAGAAATTTGAAAGGTGAGGGTGCCCAGGGCCCCAGCCAGAGGGCAGGGACAGGGGCTCAGCCCTCAGCCTAATTTCTGGCCTCCACCCTGGGGGTGCTGCCTTCTTTGCCGGCACACCCCCAACCCCAGGGTGCCCTCTGCAGCAGTGCGAGGAGGAGGTCCGTGGGTGGTACAGGGGACAGGCCGGGGCAGGGGCATTGATTAGAGGAAGCAGCTGGGCACACCCATGACCAGGCCAAGGGCAGACACGGGCAAGAGCTGTTGCATACAGACCAGCCGCAGGCCTGGGGCTGGGAGTGGCTGGGCGGACCCAGGGCCTCACGGCTGACTCCCTGCAGGTTCCGGGGCTACTGCGAACGGGCCTACACCATCCTGCGGCGCCACGGGCTCCTCTTCCTCCACCTCTTTGCTCTGATGCGGGCAGCAGGCCTGCCTGAGCTCAGCTGCTCCAAAGACATCCAGTATTTGAAGGTAGGCCAGCACAGGTCACCCCAGGCAGCAGTCCAGGGGTCACCACGCACTCTGCAAGGCCTGCCCGAGCAGCCTGGGGACTAGGTCCACCCCACAGGGCCTCAGGCCATCCCAGGCCCAGCAGTGCAGCCTGCAGGGAAGTGGCCAGAGCGGCGAGCTCCCTGGGCCTAGTCCCGCCCAGCTGCAGGCACAGTGACCTCTGGTCACCCCCTGTGTCCTCAGTGTCTTCCATGCATGAGACACAGTTCCTTCTGGGTTTCCCAGACGCTTTTCCTTCCATGTCTTCAGTTGGTGAGAGGCACGGGGTGGGTGGGGGTGAAGATGCAGCAGACGCTGCGGAGCCCCCCTCCCCAAGCTGCTCCTGCCCTTCTCAGTCAAGGTGAGGCTGCCTGGCCATCTGGTGGCCTCAGAGCCAAGAAATCTTTGGCATCTCAGTCTGAGGGAAGGCCAGGGGACGTGTGGGTTTGGGAATACCTGGCCTGTAGTCCTTTTAGGAGTGAATTTCAACACCCTGAGGGGGTGCGAGTACAGGGAAGCAGAGGGTTGCAGGCATGGCGGGGATAGGACCCCCGCATGTGGACGCTGCTCTGATGCTTGTCCCAGGACTCACTGGCGCTGGGGAAGACGGAGGAGGAGGCGCTAAAGCACTTCCGGGTGAAGTTCAACGAAGCCCTGAGGGAGAGCTGGAAGACCAAAGTGAACTGGCTGGCACACAATGTGTCCAAGGACAACCGGCAGTAGCAGCCACCTCCCAGCTGCCACTGGCTGGCACACCGTCTTGGGGCCACACCCCTCAGTTGTCCGAGAAGGGCCTAATAGCCTGAACTGCACCTCACGGGAAAGAACCACACAACTGACTTTTGTTTACACTGGTTATTTATTTATGACTCGAAACGTTTAAGGAACCAAACAGCCATAAATGGAAATGCATCCTGTGCAGAGGAGGGCGCGTCCCTGGGTCCCCAGTTGGAGCATGGAGTCGGGCACCCTGAGGCTGCACCTTGCTCTTGTCCGAGGATTGACATCCCGTCTTCCAGCAGACTGACCTCCTCCTGGGAAGGGCCTCCTTCCCAGGCTCCCGCCTGTCCAGACAGGACACCTCAATCCCCTGCTCACCTCCTGCCACCTGTGTGGCCCACCCTGCGTGTCCTCCACTGACCAAGTCCCAGGCAGCTCCCGAAGGAGCCAGGGTACCTCTAGACTCAGGGAAGCTTGCTCATCACTGCTGAAGTGACTCTTGGGGACTGGATGCCCCCACCTCTTTTATCTGCGGGTAAGAAAATAATAGCCAAACTGTTTACTGAACCTCTACGGCTTGGGTGGACCTGCCTCCCCCTAGTACAAAAAAATGAGCCTGGCAGAGCTCGTCCTGGTCAAGGTGAAAGGTCAGAGTGGCGTCCCTGTGTTGAAGTGTGAATAGGCTGCTGCTCGGAGGGTTTTAAGGAACAGATGGGACTCAGGTTCCCCAGGGCTCACCTTTGAGAACCTGCTGGGAGTAACCCCGGGCAGGGTGAGGCGGGGTCTTTCTGAGTGCACTTAGCTTGAAATGGTCCAAGCCTAACCTCCAGCTTCCCAAAGGGCTGGACGAGAGCACTGTCCTGCTGCAGGTTCCCGGGCCTCTCCCAGCTTTCCGAAGCCCTCGGGTGAGGCGGCCAGGACTTGGGCATTTAGAAACCCACAGCGGTGGGCAGAGCTCAGTGGTAGAGCATGTGCGTAGCGTGCATGAGGCCCTGGGCTGGATCCCAGCACTGCGAACAAAAACACATTTTTAAAAATAAGCCCCTGGGGGCTGGGGATGTAGCTCAGTGGGTAGAGTGCTTGCCTGTCAAGCACAAGGCCCTGGGTTCGATCCCCAGCACTGCAAAAAAAAAAAAGCCCTGGCAATCCTGATGCATGAGCAGCCCACCCAGGACTGCTGGGCTCTCCGCTGATCTCAGGAGCCTCCAGGACGCAGCAGCAGCTGCCCCTTAGCAGCCCAGGTGCACAGCCTAAAAGGGACTCCAGGTGCCAGCTGTCTCCATTTTGAATAGCTGCGGTGCCACCAGAGCACTGGCATCGTCTGCAGTAGCCAGGGGTCTCACTCTTGTTCCCAACTAAATGCTGAAATCAATCAGGCCACCCGCCTCCTTTGCAATAGGAAAAGCCGCGCGTGCATCCTCGTGTCGTGTTATTTATTGAGTTGAGTCTGGGTGCTCTGCGGAGCGGGCTGCAGACCTCGCACACCCTCAGCGGTTTCTGGGTGTGTGGTCTGTGCGCCTGGAGAGAATATTTTCTATTTTTTTAAGTCATTTCATGTTTCTGTACGGGGAAGGCAAGTTCCATATCACTGCCATGGGCTGAATCTGTGCAACCTTTTGTCATGAGAGATAAAGGCAAGTGGAAAGAAATAAAAGCCTTTTTATGTTTTTACGTTCTCGGCTCAAAAAGAAACAAAGGAACACAGAGTTAAAACAAGGCAGAAAACAGACCCCACTCCGGCTGGAGTTAGAACCAGAACTTTATTGTGGTGTATACACTTTCCGACCTAGCATCAATATACACATCCGGGAGGGGACACTGCGGCGCTACAGACTGTGAGGATGTCCCTCTCTGTGTTAGCATCTACCATTGTCTAAACAGCAGCTATGGGGACTGGACTTGGAAGGGTGGCCACACAACAAAGCCCAGCCGTTAGTGTCCTTAAAACTAGCAGTGAGGACACAGACGGTATGCAGAAGGACCCCCAGGTTTATAGTCCAGCATCTGACACAGACATGAAGAGCCACGTGCTGTGTGGCTCCAGATCTAACCGCTTCTCTCCTTTGCCTCCCCACGAGCAGGGCAATGGACTCCTGGCTACCGGAGTGAGGGTCTGACCCCCTGACACAGGGGCATCCCACAGGGGCCGGGTGGGTAGATGCAGACTGTTTGGAACATTCTAGCACTCCGCCTTGGGGCCTCAGGGTCTCCTTCCCTCCATTCTGAGTGCGGATCCCTCAGGGAACCACTGCTCTCTCCAAACCACGTGGTCAAGTGATCTGCACCATGGCCGTCAGTTTCCATGCTCCAAGACCTTCAGCAGCAGGGAAAGGTGCACTGATGAAGCACGGACTACAGGCTGCACCCAGGGCCCCGGGGGCAGCACGGGAGCTGCTGGTGCTGGAGGAGTGCATAGGAGGCTGGGGACCCCACGGCTCCCACCCCAACACCATGCTAGGAGTGGGCAGAACCCCAAAGAAAAGACCTGGCTATTTCCAGACTCCAAACACAGACCCTGATCTGGTCCCAAGCGGCACACCAAGCCCACAGCCTCACCCTGGCCACAGTGGGCAGGCCTCCCCTCCTGGTCTCCTGAGGGGGTGGGCACTGGGGCCAGCTCCCTCCACTTTATGTCCCAGTCCTGGACTACACTAGCACAAAGGACACAGAGAATCCCAATTTATTTACAAAATATTAAAAAGTCAGTTGATCATCTACATATTAACCCCATTCTGCCATTTTATACATGCACTAGTTTGGAAAAAATAAAAACTTTTTTTTTTAAAAAAAAAAAAAAGAGAGAGAAAATGATGACCAGGTGGGAATGAGCAATTTTTACCCTTTGCAGCAAGTCCAGTCGTTGCCACTTTTCTGGAGGTGCAAGAGGCGGCGTCTCGCCGGCAGGGGCCTGTGGTACTGCGGGCCCCTGCCGGTGGGAGGCGCGGGGAGGAAGGGCCAGCTCCTGTCTAGGGGAAGAGTGATCCAGCGGGGGCAGGCAGAGGGCGGGAGCCTACAGTCCTACACACCGGGCGGGCACGGGTGGACGATCAGCAACGGGGGTCTGCAGACCTGCCGGCTGAAGTGACTTTGTACATCGAGGACCCACGGGCCGGGAGATGGGTGGCAGGTGTTCGGAGGCGGGACGCAGAAGCCCAGGGCGCACTCAGTAGCTCAGCGTGGAGTCGTCCCACTCCAGCTGCTGCTGCCGATTCGAGTTCTGGCCGTCCCCAGGGCCGCCCTCCTCCTCCTCGCTGCTTTCCGACTCGGCGCTGGTGATGTCCTCCTCCTCCTCTCCATCCTCGCTCTCTTCCTCCTCTTCCTCCTCCTCCTCCTCCTCACTGCTGTGCTGGTCCTCGTAGGTCTGCAAAGAGAGGGTGGCATGAGTCCAGCTTAAGGCCCAATCACCCAGTGTCCACCTTCCAGGAGTGGCAGCGGAAGGGAGACGCCCCCAGGTGAAAGAGACGGCCCAGGGAAGGGGCCCGGGCTGTGGGGGAGCGGCTGCTCCCGACTCAGGCAGTCCAGGCACGCAGGGCTCCAGGACAGGGTGGGGCTCCGTCCCGCAGCAGAGAACTGTCTCTGCCTAGAGCGGGAGGGAGTGCCAGCTGGAGCCAGCTCGTCTCTGCACTCACGAGGTGGTATGGCCTTCAATATGCCTCCCTGAGCCTTGGTTTACCCAGCTCACAAGGCGTGTGGCTGTAAGGGGCAGGCACATGGACACGGAGGTGCCCAGCACCCTGGGGCCCCATCTGCTCCTACCTCCATGGGGTTCACGGTGATGGTCAAGGCAGAGTCGTCCCAG
This sequence comes from Glaucomys volans, assembly GCA_020662805.1. Taxonomy (NCBI): domain Eukaryota; kingdom Metazoa; phylum Chordata; class Mammalia; order Rodentia; family Sciuridae; genus Glaucomys; species Glaucomys volans. The sequence continues at coordinate 201,935 of JAJEJO010000668.1, read as the reverse complement.
TCCATCTCGTTCTCCTTCCCTGTGTCCTGGTCCCGCATGGTTCGCTGATGTGCAGCCCGGATCCGAAACACCCCCAAGATAATCATGAACACCAGGAAGCTGACGCACACCACAATCACCACGGTGGCGGTGCTCGGGACAACTGTTGAGTCAAAGGACAAAATGGCTGCAGAGAGGTCACCCAGTCAGAGGGCCTTCCCATCAAACTCCTCCACGATCCTAGGTCAGGACACTCCACTGACCCCCAGAGACAAGTAAACACCAGGAAAGGCTCTGCACCGGTGTCACCCCTGCTGGGTCACTGGCTGTGGGCGGCCCTCATGTGTGACAGGGAGCAGGCAAGGGGCTGCTGGCTCCCAGCCAGGTGGGACAGGGGCAGCCCCTGGGCCCTGCGTGATGCTTGGTATTTCCATCCAGTGCTTCCCGAGTCCTACCTGCGAATGGGTGAGGATTGGCCAGGTTGTGACCTGAAAGGTCAACAAAGGAGCGGTGCTCGGGGTGAACGAACTGGGGCTGGGCGGCCATGTGGCTGGCGTGCTCCATGGGGTTGGCAGTGTGGATCACATTCACCTGAAATGAGCGTGAGAAAGGGTCACTGGGGACAGGCATCCCAAGTGTGTCCAAGAGAAGAAATGGGGCGGCAGCTGGAATGACGGGTACTACTCGCTGGACCCAACCGGAAGCAAACAGTGCACACGTCTGTGCCCAGAAAAAGAAATAAGCCGTAGAAACCACCGTGACGACCTGATGTTGTCACATGTCCCGGAAACAGCACTGTGCTAATAATTCATTTAAGTGCACTGTATAAAATAATCCACCCACCAAAGCAGCAAACTGCCTCTGGCCTCAATCACTTGGGAAGCATATGGTGCAGGCGCTTTTCCTCCTTCACCCCAAAACCTGGCCACAGGAGGGACAGCACAAATCATGACCATTTATTTCCTTTCTAATCAGTCACCCTTTGGCTCAAATAAAATACTCATCAGCGTTGTGAAGTTGGCCCTCTGCTGCTACTGAGGTCACGGTGAAGATGGTCAGTTGCTAAGAATAACTGGGGGTCCATTTCCCCAGACCACAGAGGCCTGAGCAGTGAAGAAGCCGCAGCAGAGGCCACTGAAGGCTTTGGAGCAGGGTGCTGCCCTCTAGTGCTCTAACCTGAGCGGCCACTGCCCCGCAGCAGGGCCAGCCCTGCCTGGGTGGGTCCCTGCTTCAGCCCATGGTCCTGGCTTCACTCTCCCAGAGCCACGGACCCAGCACTGCTACGAAGGCTCTGGCTCCCAGCTGCTCCTCACGTCAGAATGACCTCATCCCTCCCCGAAGCACGCTCTCCATCACTCCCTCGGGGGTTCCTCGGACTCTGCGGGGGCTGCAGCAGCTGGTGGACAGGAGCAGCGGCTGAACCTGGCCACCTCAAGTACAAGCCGTCGTCACAGACCACACAGGTCTGACCACAGCAGACCCAGGCTTGAAAAGGCTGTCACTCCTGGGTCAAGCCTCATTGGCCTCCAAGTGGGCTACGACTGGCATCTGCCACCATCAGGGCCAAGGGACAGGGCCTCTGTCACAACCACAGCTGGCTCTTCTGGGGAGGAGCCCTACACGCACCTCCACCTTAAATTCATTGCTGAGGTAGCGGCCATTCAGCTCAGAGCAGATAAGCTTGAACTTCCGGTCGAGCAGGGACCTGGTGTGCCAGTTCCGGTAGCGCAAGAGGTGCAGAACCTCCTCGTAGCTGGCCATGGTGTCCACGCCTGCAGGGTCAGAGTTGAGAAGAGTGCAGGCAGCCTAGGTTAGGAACCTGAAGTCAGGCACCTGGGGTGCTGAGCTACGGGCCACGTGTGTGGTTTTCCAATTGGGAAACAGGCAGAGCATGCGGGGCACTTTAAGGGCACGTGTGAGCCCCCATCCTACGTATGTGAGTGCCGCGTGTCCCCCTCCTGTGCAGAAGGTGGACAGTGTGCAACAATGCTGACTCTCCCCAAGCCTGAGGATGGTGGGAGCCAGGTGGCCAAGGGCTCCACAGTCCAGCCGGCTCCGCCTCTCACCTGTGAAGACCACGCCCAGGTCAGAGCGGCTCACTTCGATGCCCTTCTGCTGCAGGCGGGCTGTGTCCACCTCCAGGCTCTCCTGCTCCGGGTTCAGTTCCTCTCCCTCCACCATGACCTCACAGGTGTCCAGGTCGTGCACAATCTCCTCAGACACCAGGGACTCTTGGACTGTAGAAATGGCCCAACCAGAAATCAGAGGCTGTGGGGCCCAGCAAGACTGGTCACCCCTGATGGATAGCCAGCTCATGCTCAAGCTCACACACCCTTTTAAGGGACAGCAACAGAGGTAAGGGAGAGTCACCGTCAAGAACTGGAAGTTGCTGAGGGTGAAGCTCAGTGGGAGAGCATGTGCTTAGCACGCACCCGGCCCTGGGCTTGACCCCAAGACAAAATCAACCAAACACACACACAAACAAGGGCACTTCATGACTCCTGGGCAAGAACGGTGGGACCACTGTCCTCCTACAGACTGAGCCTAAAAACACGTCTCAGAGCCACAGATCAGTCAGAGAAAGATGAAAGGACCCTGTGTGGGTTTCCACAAGGACACCAGGCGCGTCAGAAGGAAGGGTGGGTACGCAGGCAGCAGCAAAGGTGCTCCCAGCAAGGCAAGGAGGCTGCCCCATGCAGAGTGGCCATTACCTGTTGGGTCCTCGGGTCCTTCCCCCTCAGGCTCCACTTCTCGCGTGATTGTGCTGATGATTCGAAGCTCAGGGAACAGGAAAACCCCTTCTGAGCCCTCAAACTCAGAAGCTGCTCGGGCGAAGCGGTGGACACCACTCAGGCTGATCCTCGGCTCTTCTGGCTGCAAAACCATCACATAGCCTTCGACAGAGGGGACTGCAACGCAGGGCGCCTCATTAAAACACCTACGAGCAAGAAACAGGAGACAGTCAGGGCTCTGAAAGCCACCTGGGAACCCGCAGGTGCAAAGGCTGGGAGGGGGACTGCTCTGGCACTATCTGGGGACAGAGGACAACCACAGCTATTGGCAGACCTCCCACCCACCCTGGCCTCACAGAAGGGAGGCCAGGGTGTCCTAAGACCTAAACACGCACACTTCTTCTCAACTGCTGCAGAGGGAGAAGGAGCTCATTTCTAGAAGTCAGGACATACTTGACGGTGCTTGTGATTTTGAGCCTGCGGATGCCAGGTGTGGGGAACTGCCGTGAGTTCAGGTAGGAGACATGCTGCAGGGCCTTATCCAGCTCCCCGACGTCGTTTCCCTCCAAGGTCAAGGCTGACTGGCTGGGGCTTGCCTGGATCTGAAATCAAGCAAAGGGAGAGGAGAGGAATGAGGTCTGATAATGCTGCTGAGGCCTTGGCTGCTCTGGCAGAGGATTAGCCTGAACTGATTTGAACTGGTGACTTGAAAAAGAAAAGCTCATGTAATCTCAGTGAACGTGACCCTCTTACATGAGGGTAACATCTCAGGTGTTGTCACTGTCCCTGAGTTCTGCCTGCCCCACGGGGCTCCCCCACTGAGCCCTACGGGCCCATGAGCACAGACAGGTGGCTGCCCAGTGTTACCTGCACGCTTCTGCCCACGTCTTCAGGGACCTGGAGGTCGAGTCCCTCCTTGCAGGTATACAGACAGTCAATCACCTTCTTATCTGCCAGTTTCCCGGAACGGACCGTTAGTCCAGCCAGGTTACCTCGGAAAAACTGGGTCATGTGCAGGTCGCCACCTTTGGAATGGGGGAGAAGGAGGAAGTCAGGCACATGGCCCTGACACTCCCGGTTCACTTCTCAATGCAGTGTTACCATGGTGGCAGCTGGATGGATGGACATGCGGGTTAGTTCAGACCCAATCCTGTTAGCCTTGCCGTCTACATGGAAGCGCGATGAAGAAATTAAACCGTTGGTGATCATGCATGTGGCCTGGAGGAGAGAGGAGCTGGGGGTCCCTCGCCCACGCCAGGAAGTCGAGAGGCCCCATCAGAGTCCCCACAGACACACCTCTCCCTGGCGATGGTGGCCTACCTGCACCCACCACAGGGTGCACAGTGACACTCCCCACCAGCCCTTTGGCCACTGCCTGCTGGTCAGCTGAGCACTCTGAGGGCTGCCTCCTCTAAGGGGGAGCCGGGCAGGAACGCAGGGACGCTGGAAGCCATGCCCTGCACCAGGTCTGTTGGGGCCCTTGGGGTCGAGTCCCGTCATCCGTCTCCCACTTCTGAAGATAACCAGGGAGCAGAGACATGACCAGGAAAACAAAATCGGAAGACGGCCCTTGACGGACTATGACAAGAGCCCAAATCTAACCCTGCCTTAAACTGAGGGAGTAGAGACAGACCTCCAGCAATGGGTCCCGTCTGGCAAGGGCACTGGGCACACAGGTTATCACTAGGGACCAAGATTTCTCAGGAACAGCTGCCTAAACTCCAGTACCCATCAGACAGAAAATCTAGGAGAGTCTTTTCCTGTCCTGTGGCTCAGCACATGAGCACCATGTGGTGGCCTCCCAAACCCAGCCTGGAGCCTCAGCAGGGAGCCCTGTCAGCGGGACCTCGTGGCCTGGATGAGACTAAACGCCCTGAGCATCTCGGGAACGAGTCGTGTGCTGTCACTTCCCAGGGGTCGTGGGGGAGGGCGGAGGGGGGAGCACAATGCAGAGAAGCCGCTGGGAGGGCATCCAGGACCAAAATGCAACTTGCGTGTTTCATGCGACACGTGGAATGAGTCAATGTCTCATCTTTAAATGAAACACAACAGTGAACTGTAGGGGGGAAAAATCCAGCAACCTGCAGAGGCCAGAGTCACAGGCTCAGTCTCATTGTCACTGTCAACTCCTGAATACTCTGTAGAAAAGCAAGACAGACAACAGAAAAGGACCGACAGGTTAGGCTCTTCAAAGTGGACGGCGAAAATCAGTTTTGAAGCAACCAAATACCAAACCCAAAGAGAAACCCCTCCTCAGCCCTCCGTGGGACATATTCCACCTGGGCGCAAGCCGGCACTCGGTCACCTGTCTCCAGGCGCGCTGTCCACACCCCACACCGCTTCTTCTATCCTCTTTCATAGCCTCCCTGCTGCAACGCCAATCGGGGTTAAAACATGAAGAAGGAAAGCAGACGCGGAATTCAGGGGACCCTCCAGAGCACTGGCCCGATGCGACCCACCAATCCGTCCACAAGAGGACAGCAACACAAGGGCCCAGGGCCTGGCACCGGGAAACACACCTCTGTGCTCTTTGGAACCTCCAAACAAGTTTGCATCTGTCTGGACTTCTAAGCAACAGAAGACATTTGAAAGCACTTTCTCCAAGCAGCAGCGAGAAACAAGCCCTGGCCAGCCACGACTGCCATAGCTGCAGATCGGGGTTTAGAGCCTGAGGCCCAGCAGCAGGGTGCTCGCCCCCAGCAGAGGGCAAGGTCAACACAGGACCACGCTATGGGGGAGTGCCTCCCTCGTGGCTGTCTGGACACTGGCCTCTGTAGTCTACTGAGCCGGCAGGGAGAGGTGTCCAGGGGCCAGGCCAGACCTGTGCCTAGGTGAGGCCCTCTGCAGCCTCCATGCCCGATGCACAGCCCTGGAACACGGCCTCACGGGCGACGCAGCTGCTGCCCAGGGCCCAGCTTTCTCCCCACAAGCCAGTAAGGAAAGCATTTCCCACCCCCCAAAAGGAAAAAGGGCACCCTCCCCATCGTCAGCCACACTTTACAGGATTGGAGTGTGTGTGGTTTAGGAATTTAAATAAACTTTTCAGCTAAGGGTGCTGAGATGACGGAGGTAAAAAGAGCTGAAAGGATAAAAAGTGATCACTGCCTGGCAGCGGAGAGGCCGCAGTGTGGGACGCGGTGATTTATGAACCAGAGACAAAGCTCCTGGGATGAAAAACCTCATTTAGGTCCACACCTGTATTTTCACTCTAGTTTAAAAAATGTAATCCAGAAGTTATTGCTTAATCTAGGAAGCACTGAATTGAAAATTTAAGAATATCAATTTAAACAACATTTTATATTTCTTTCTTATTCCTTGGTCTCACATTCTATTTCCTTATGGACAGTTGCCACCAAAATTAAACCTGGGATCCACGGGAGAGGAACATGACAAGGCATAAGGCCTTGTTTCTATTCATTTTAAAGAAATTTGAATTCTCTAAGATAAGTACATCTGGCCGGGCATGTTGATGCACGCCTGTAATCCCAGCGACTCGGGAGGCTGAAGCAGGAGAATCACAAGTTCAAGGCCAGTCTCAGCAACTTAGCGAGACCCTGTCTCAAAATAAAAAATAAAAAGGGTTGGGGCTGTGGCTCAATGGGAGAGCACCCCGGGGTTCAATTCCCAGGACCACCCACCTCCCAAAAAGAAATCTGTCTTGGGAATCAGGCTTCTTTATTTTTTTCCCCATAAATTTCTAACCCAGTTAAGCTATTATTGCTTTTAAGGGAGAAAAAAATATTCAAAGGTCTGTTCAGGGAGCACGTGACATGACGGTGGTGCCCGAGATGACCAGAAGTCAGTCCAGTGGGCACACGAACCTCCAGGGTAGACTAAGGGGTCCGTGAACTTGAGTGGAAAAAATTCATGCTTATTTCCACTCACTTCTGAAGTCTGGCATGTCCTTTGGCTGTGGATGGAGATGACACACCACAGCAATGCCAGCAGGAACTGCAATCTCTCACCAATAGAAATCACCGGTACTTTCATATCATGCCAGAGCAGCTGCAGAGGTCAAAGTACCATCACAAAGCCCTTCGACTTCGAAACTATGGTCACACGGGTCCTGCCACCGAGGCCTGTTCCCCACTGGTTACCAGAGCACCCTGGGCAGAACGTTCCTCAGCACGAGGGGCGGGCGCTATTCCAGTTGAACTGGTTCTCTGGATTTCCAGGGGCCCGTGTACTGAACGCTACAGACCAGGGTCCCCAGGCTTCAGCAAACCAGCAAAGGCTCAGCTTCACAGCAGATGTGCCAATGTCCTGCTCTGGCCAGAGGAGAGGTCTCTGAGGGCACTGGCTTCCCGGGCTTGCATCCTGGCGCCGTCGTTTCCCCCCTGGCTAACCCTGGGCTTGGTATGTCTCTGAGCCTGTTTCTTCAACTACAAAGCAGACTGTATGGATTACCGGAGGTCATGGGTGAGGGAGCTGTCCCACAGCCTGGGCGAGGAAGCAGGAGTGAGCAGTGCAGCCGCTCTGGTGGGGGTCACACCCCGGCACAGGCCCCCCAGCAGCTCTCCACCCGTGGCAGGAGCAGGCCACCAGTTCCCTGACCAGGGTCCTACCAGCCTGCCAAGCACTAAGCACCTGGCAGAGCCTCTAGGGCCAGAGATTTCCGTGTCTTCTGTTTCTGCACCCGATTGCTGGCTGTGGCCTCTTTGTCCTTGGAAACTTCAATAAGCAGATGATTCGTGAAGCAGTTCCCACAATTACACACTCCCATCAGGCGGGAAGGCTGATGGTGTGTGCGGGGCCCACAGTCACCTTTACTGAGCACCTCGGGAGAGCATGACGCAGCAGTGTCCCCAGAAAGGCACACGTAGGAGGAGGAAGGGAAAGATAAAGGAAACAGGAAACAAGGGCATGGGGTGTAAGATGCAGGAAGAGCCCGCTCACCAGCACAGCAGAGGCCTGACCTCCTGGCGGGCCCGGGGAGCACAGCCTTACCTTGCCAGCACGCCCCGACCACAAGCTGCGTTTCTATCTTGGATGGATGGAGTGGGTAATCCTCCGTCACAGAGAAGGGCTCGTGAGAGACACCATCCACATAGAGAGCCACGCTCGGGAACTCCACGTTGAGCACAAAGTGGTGCCACTCCTCATCACAGACCTGCCGGAAGCCAGGGAAGCACCCGCCATCAGCCTGTCCTCTGGCCCACAGCCGTGGAGGGAGCCCCGCCATGGACATTTGCTGTCCCAACAGGAGAAGGACGCCACCATCTATGACGAGGTGTTCTGCACGCACGCCTCACCATCTCCAGGGCACTTCCCTCTCTCCGGGGCACAGGCCCCAGACAGGGAGCCGCCCAGTCCTCCTCTGCCTGGAAGCCACAGTCCCGTGCGGACGGTCCCGAGTCATGGGGACTGCAGACGTGTGCTGCCACCTGGAAAGCCTTGAATTTCTTGAAAATTATTAAGCTATTTTTGAGGTTAATAAAAATTAACAGAGAATGGGAGTAAGAATGAAGCAAGACTGAGCAGAGCTGCCACAGCCAGAGGGCTTGCGGGGCTGTCCTTACGGTAACGTGTCTGCTGTCACCTGTCTGAAATCTTCTGTAATTACGTTTTTAAAATACATGATCAAAAGAGACTGAACACGTAACACAGGGTACGGTCACCGCAACAGAAGCGTGCCTAAAACGTCTATGTATGTCACGAACTGTTGTTTCCAGATTACACATTTCTTTAGTTTCTTAGAAAATATATGGTAAAACCTGCTGAAAAATACTTATTTTATGTAAATAAAACTACATCCGTAAGAGGTGACTACACCAACTGAACACTCCCCTGTCCCACACGCTTCCTCACTCACTCAAGCTTCTGTTTCTATCTTGCAATTCTTTTAGACAATGTTGTATTCCAGCAACGACAGGCACGTCTACCCAGGCCAGCCTTTGCCCATGAACTCCAGGAGCAAAATAAAGTCAAGCTAGGACCCCACAGGGACTGGCCAAAGAGTCCCTTCTTCTCCAATCCTGATTCAAGAGAAGAAAGGGTCTGCTCTGTTTCCGGGAAGGCTTTCTCAGGTCACGGTGTCCCCTCATTTCCTGTAACACGTGGACGTTTTCTGTATAGTATTGGCTGTGTATCACAGCAACTGCTGGAAAACGAGCTTTGCGGAGATACAACCGTCAAGAGGAGCGTGACGTGATCTAGCATCAGAACCGTTTACCACTCAAGCTAGTGGCTCAGGCGATCTGAAAGATGTCAAGAGAGCTCGACAGGTTAGAACGTGCTGTGGTGCCCCAAATGCTGAATGACCTTGGGACAGCTCTGTCACCCTGGGGACCCTCAGTGTGGTCTGGGAGCCCAGGTCTCATGTCATGAATGAACAAACAAATACAGGGATCTCAGTCCAATTTTTTAGCAAATGCTCCTTATCTAAAAGTATTTTGAATTTGAAATGTATAATTTTATATCAATATTTTACATATAAATACACACATGGAAAAAACTGAGGCTTCCAGCGGAAACAAGTTAAATGGATTTAATTTGCTATCCTCTTAACCACAGATACAGAAATAAATCATAAATACACAGTGACTATTCACAGCCAGTCACGTGCAAAGTGGAGGTAGCTAATGTCTCTTAAAAATTGCACTTGAGATGCAATGTTTTTATACGCTGGAGAAAAGACAGCCTTTTAACAAACGGTTCTGGGAAAACTGGTTATTCATATGTAGAAGAAAGAGACTAGACCCTTATTTCTCACGCTGCACAAAAATCAACTCAATCAACTCTAAGTGGATAAAAGACCTAGGAATTAGACTGAAACCGCGCAACTCCTCGAAGAAAATGGAGGGTCACACTCCAATATAAATGGGCCCAGGCAACAACCTTCTCAGTAAGAAGCCAAAAACCCTGTAAATAATGCCAAGAGTTAATCTGTGCGAACGGCATCAAATTAAAAAGCTTCCACACAGCAAAGGAAACAAGAATGTGAAGAAAGAACCCACAGAATGGCAGAAAATCTTTGCTAATTACTCTTCTGGCAGAGGATTAATATCTAGAATATATAAAGAATTCAAAAAGCTTAACACCAAAATAATGACCCAATTAATAAATGGACAAATGAATTAAACAGACACTCCTCAAATGAAGAAATACGAATGGGCAACAAATAAATGAAAAAATGTTCAACCCCATTAGCAATTAGGGAGATGCAAATAAAAAGGACACTGAGGCTGCGGTTGTGGTCAGTGGTGGAGCACTGGACTGGCGTCTGAGGCACTGGGTTCGATTTCAGCACCGCAGACAAATAAATAAACCAGGTTTCATCAACAACTAATAAAATTTTTTTAAAAAGTACACTGAGATTTCAAGAAAAGAAATAGTAATAAATGCTGGAGAGATCAGGGAGAAAAGGAACACTTCTAACTGCCGGTGGCATTGGAAACTAGTACGACCACTGCGGAAATGACTATGGAGGTTCCTCAAAGACCAGGCACGGAACAGCCTAGGACCCAGCTGTACCACTCCGTGGCATTTATCCTGAAGACCTAGTCACCTTACCCCAGTGACAGGTGCACACCCCTTTACACAGCATAATTCACGATAGCCAAACTATGGAACCGGCCTAGGTGTCCACCAACCGATGGATGGATTAGGACAATGTGGTACAAGTACACAACGGAGTTTCATGCAGTTGTAAAGAAAAATGAAATTATGTCATTTGCAGGAAAACAGATGGAACTTGAGAACATGTTAAACTAAGTCCAACTCAGAAGGTCAAGGGTCATGTGTCTTCTCTCATATGTCAAAGGAGGAGAAGAAAAAGGAAAAGAAAGGTGGGTGGAGCTTGTGAAAATCCAAGGGAGAGCGGTAGGGTGGGAAAGGGACCAGGAAGCGGGGAGTGCCAGGGGTGATTCTGATCAAATTATATCGTTGTATTATGTGCACATAGGAATAGGTAACAAATGCCACCATCACGTACAACTACAACACACCAATATAAGTGTGGAAAGAGAAAACAATGTAATTGATGAGTCTTTGTTTGCTCACCTGATTCAACTTCCAGTGAAATTCCGCAGGTTTGTACTTCCTCTCCTCAGAAGGGTCCTGGCGGAGGAGGAGCACAAGCCGGCACCCGTGGACATACAGGGAATAGTGGTGTCGGTTCATATCTGCAAAGACAGTTTCTCCGGGTAAAACGCCCACCTAAGCCCCCCGGGGGAATGAGAGCTCTTTCTTTAACAGATTCTGAGCACGCAGCCCTCTGGCTGGCCAAGTGTTCAGGATCAAGTACGCCGGGGTGTCACTGAGCAGCTGGGCCGTGGTACCTGCGGACAATCACCCGCTGAGCAAAACGAACCACGTCCTGAATACCCATGCGGTCTCTCGAGGACAAGGGGCCCCCAGCACGAACAGAAGGGTGTCCATGAACCAGCAACTGGTCCAAGGTGCTGGGAAGGAAGCCGTCCACCTGCCTCCAGAGGTCACCCCCGGGCCCCGGAGAGCAGCGTCTTGGAGAAGTCACCCACCTGTCTTGTCTGAACTGCACAGGATCGTTTCCTTCCTCCTGCCGAAAGGCCCGTGCCTCATCCACACGGAGATGGTGAAGGGCTCTCTGGGGCTGAGAGAAACGAGGCCGTCGGGGACCCGGACTGCCTGGGTGCCGTTGAACTCAAACACCTGGTCACTGTCATGGCCGTTGTCGGTGGGGAGGCCCACGGTCCAGTTCACGGAGCTGCTGGGGGCAGGGAGCAGCTCGGCAGTGCCAGCAGCAGCCCCTGAAACCACATGACCACCGGCTCAGGGTCCACCCATGGCCCAGGGGTCCAAGCCTCCCTAAGGGCTGGCCTCATCTGCTGCTGGACGACTTGTGCTAGTTCTAGGTTCTTCTTCAAAAATGAAGGATTTTTTAAAAAACAAAAATAAATAACAGCTATGGGTTTTCAAGAAAGGGGAGATAAAAAAACGAGATTTTTAACAATCCCACCCAAGTCTATACAGCACCTAGGTATCAACGAGTCCTCCTCGTGAATGTACACACGTGCTGTGAGCTCGTCTACGAATGGGTCCTGCTGTGTGCACACACCCGCACACCCTGGCAGTTTCTTCTACAGCTGAATTTTAAACATCCGCATGGCACGTCACTACACAGCTAGGCTCCGTCACTTAACCCATCTCCCTGGGGACGCGGAGGCTGTTTCCAATTCCTTCGAATTATCAGCCTCTCCTAGATGAGCATCTGTGTGGCCCCACAATTATGCTCCAAGGACAAATTCCAGAAATGGAATTACCAAGTCAAAGACTAGGAAACGATTTTACAACTGTTGGTACATATTGCCAAGGTCAGGCTGTTGCTGTTTTTTTCTTTCTTTCTTTTCTTTTTGGTGCTGGGAATGGAGCCCAGGACCTCATACAAGCTAAGCATGTACTCTGCCGCTGTGTTTCTCCCCACCCCCAAATGTTCTTTTTAATTCGTGCTCTGGAAAACATTCTTCAAGCTCTCTTGGTTGATGATGCTGTGTGGCTTGGCTGGACCGCCCAGGCTTTCGAGTAACCAGAGATCTCAATCCAATCCCAGCTCCGCCACTTCCTAAAACTGTCACGGGACAAGCTACTCGAGCTCCCTTGGTCCCAATTAAATCCTCTGTAAAAACAGTCAGTGCCACTCACTAGCAGGCCTGCTGGGAAGCCGAGGGGAAAACCACAGGGCAGTACCGGGCACGTGGCAAAACGTACGCAGAATTTAAACCCTGGTTCTTTCTATTGTGCCTTTCAGTTGTTCTGCTAAGAAGATGTTCACCTAATATCACAAGAAACAGTGGTGCTAGGAGAAAGGAAGTCAGTTTTGCACACCAGACTGACATGCAGAGTGAAGTATAAAATGTTCCAGCTTCTTAGTCCACGATGACGCCTACAGTCATGACACACCTGGTGTCCTCCTCTCGAGGAGGCGGGCACGGTGCAATTTTCTCCTTCCACCTATTTACCATTTAACAATTGTAATACTTTAGTTTTGCTTTTTCGTTGTTTCCTGTTTGTTATGAGACAGGGTCTAAGTTGCCCAGGCTGGCCTGGAATTTTGATCCTCCTGCCTCAGCCTCCCGAGTCCCTGGGGTTACCACCACACCTGGCTGTTCTTGTTCTGAGACTAGCATTTGCTCTGTTGCTCAGACTGGCCTTGAATTCTGGGACTCAAGGGATCCTCCTGTCTCAGCCTCCTGACTGGCTGGAACCACAGCGTGCCACCGGGGCCAGCTCATTCCTGTGTCGCTCTCCTTTGGATGACTCTCAACGTATGTTACTTTCTTCAGATCACTGGCTCCTAAATGCACACACACCTGGCACTTGAACAGACTTTGGGGGTTTGTGCCCCCCTGGAGCCCAGCCAGGATGACAATCAGCCCGCAAGCCAGCAAGAGCCGTTCCGGAAGCTCGTCTGTCCCCTTCCTCTCCATTCACACCAGACACACACAGGCTCTGGCTGTAGTCTCCCCCACTCTCCCTGGGGAGGGACAGCCCGGGGACACGGGCCTCCTTACCACAGAGCCGGTGAAGGGACTTCTCAGAGTAGGTGTCGCGGTCGCAGCCCTTGCCGATGTGGCTGGTCTCCAGCTCCACGGTGGCGAGCACGGAGGCGACGGGTGCGCCACACGTCTCCAGGTGGATGTTGGGGAAGACGGCCAGAGCGCCTGTGCCAGGCTCGTACTCTACCCGGTCACTCCAGCCTGGGCAGCCGGCGGCAAGGAAGGAAAGGAGGGAAACGCACACTTAGGTTCCTGTGGAACGGCTTCCAGAGCAGGCGTGGCGGGGACGGAGGCCTGCAGCTCACCTTGCCACCCGGGGCTGCAGGTGGGCTTGATGCTGATCTTCACCAGCGCATCCTCCGTGGCCCTCTTCTTCCCGCAGTCGTAGGCCGTGACGGTCAGCTTGTACTGACGCTCCTTGCCGTGGTGAAGCTTCTCCGTGGTTTTTATATAACCTGGCAGCGGAGAAAACACAAGTGAGAACCATCCTCGCCCCGTCGCACCCTCAACTGAAACTCTGAGCCACCAAGGCCGACCAGGAAGCAGCTTGAGCGTGTCACTGACCACGGCCCGGGCCGTCCAGCCTCACACACACGCAATCCGCCGCGCATTACAGGCCGGCCTGTGACTGCCTGCAGGGGGGACAGGCTGGCAGAGTGAAGTCCACCAGGTCGGGCCCTGCCTGTGGCAGCTCCGTTCTCACCATCCTTGTCCACGGTGAAGGGCACGTCCGGGGTGACGATCTCGTAGCTGCAGATCTGGCTGAACTGCGGGGAGCAGTCTGCGTCCACAGCCTCCACCCGCAGGATGCTGTCATGTGGCCGCCCCTCGGTGGCCGTGGCCTTGTAGGACTTCTCCTTGAACACGGGCGCGTACTCGTTCACATCGTTCACCTGGATGTGGACAGTCGCTCTGGACAAAGCGGGGGAGAGCTGGGTTTGGGGTTTTGTTCTGTTTTTCACCCGAAGCATACCAATTCCCCCCTTTTTCTGTGGTACTGGGGACTGAACCACTGAGCCACCCCCAGCCGGCCTCGTTTCTGGTGGGATTGAAGTACTCATTCACTGATTTTCGAAACCCTGCTACGCGCTGGGCTCTCGCCAGGAGCTGCACGCCAGGGCAGAGAGAAGAGACCGCACCCCTGCCCTTCACGACCCTGACACGGCGCAGACCCCTGAGAACGCTTCTGCCTTGAGTCCCCACCACGCGAGTCTGGGGGGAGGGGGCACCTCCTGGCGCACTGCCAGGACCTGCTTACTTATGAGACTTCTTCACGCCCGCGCCGTCGGGGCCCTTCCCACAGTCGTAGGCCTGGATGGAGAACGTGTAATCCTTCTGCAGCTCACAGTCCAGCTTCTCTTTCGAGCGGATTAGTCCCTCACCCGTGGACTTATCCACGACTACTGCCTCAAAGGGGACATTCTGCCCGTGAATTTTAAAGCCACAAATCTCACCTGGGGAGTCAAAGCAGAGCAGGTTAGAACCGCTGCCACGGGAGCCCCGGGCACACGCCAACCGCCCCCGAGAAAATAAACAACAATCCCGCAGCCAGGGGTTTGGAGGGTCCGTGGACAAAGCGGGGCACTGTGCAGTGACACGGGTGAGTTCTGGGGCTTTAGTAAAATGAAAAAAAAAGCAGTCTGGCTTTCCAAGCAACTTGTTTACTTTGCATCCATTCATGCAGGAACACAAGAGAGGAGAGAGACAGGCATTCCACAGGAGCACTGAGGAGTCTCTAGCGGGAGCCCTGGCCTGAGCACCAGGCTCCTGGCCACCCGAAGCGGCAGCTCTTTGGATTTGGACCAGAGAGAGGACAAAGGCAGTTAAGTGTTGGGAGAGCAGGAAGCGTGAGATACGGGACCAGCGCCGTAATTACAGAGATTCTGTCAAGAAGAATTCACAAGGACCAAGTCTTCCTGTGCAATGAGCCTGGCTAAAATTAGGGAATCAAAACAAGCCGCGGCAGAGGCAGAAATACCAACTTTCAGGCATCCATTCCAACAGCCATCACCGCGTCCACCCCGGAGCCCGGCCAGGCTCCCCTTATCCTAGGAAACCCGGAGAGGGGCCCCGGCCGGGCCAACCAAGCGACCCCGGCTCAGAGCCTCATGAGGAGCGAGGGCACGTCTCCACGCGGCCGTGGGAGAACACGCAGGAATGTTCCGACATGTGTATGAAACTCACAAAACACTACACACAAAAATAAGACCGAACTCCTCCACAATTCCAACCAAGAGGAGATTGTCACAAAGCGAGTCTCTGAGGTTGGATTAAAAAAAAAAAAGGAAAAAAAAGGCACGGTGCTGTGAGGTTCAAATGGATGTCTGATTCCAGATATTTCTAGCCGAGGGTCTGGCTGCACAATCTCCATCAATACATTTTAAAACAGCAACAGAGTAGGAGAATAAGGGGCGAAGGAGCAGGACAGTTGCTTCCGTTTAAGGGCTGATTCCCAATTTTAAAAACAAAGTTAGTGGGTTAATATTCATAAGAGGGAGATAAAGAACCCTTGATCACCTTCTTTGGTGACTGTCACCTCAAAACTCTCTAAAGGGAGAAAAGATAAACCCATGTCAGTAATTCAGGAAAGAGTGAGGACGGAACAACAAGGAAACAAAGTCACACAGAAAGCCCGCCAGGAGGGACAGCGCGCTCGGTGCCCGCTGCTGGCACTGCCACCGCAGGCCGTCCTGGGCGACAGGCCTTAGGCCGAGCCCACTTACCAGGAGCTACTGCGGGGATGTGAGCGCTCCGAGCAGGAGGAAAGGCTGCCCTGGGCCTGCCCACACCCCGGGTCCTCCGGATGTCCTTCTAACGACACTCGGAAGACCTCAGTGAGCAACCTGCTCCCATTTCAGGCTGTTCTCTCAGCCGGGCTCTGGTAACGTCCCCCTCGTCGACAGGTGTGATGAGGCCCACATTTGGAGTGCAAGGTTTACCCTTTGTTCTGGTCCACAGCCAGGTCCTCTCGTCCACGCTGCCCACCAAGGCGGCCAGGACGCTTGTGGAGGAACAGCCGCCTCACTGAGCAGAGGCCACACAGAGCCAGCCCTGGGTTTCGCTCCGTGAGAACTCCCTTCTCCCAGGCAACTCCGACCCTGCCGGCCACCGGGCACCCGGAGATGGCGGCCCTGTCCAGCCCCGAGCAGCCTGGCCCTCACGGCGGCCCTGCCTCCTCCTCTGTCAGCGGGAGCCCGCCGAGCACCCTTCCTTTTCCATGTCACCTGGGAGTCCCCTGAGCAACAGCTGCCGTTTTGTGTTTTTAAAGTTTGGATGGCGGAGTCACGTGGTCAGTGACTTGCAGTGTTTAGTGACTTGCCTCCTCACAGCCTTGCGCCTAAGCTCCCTCACCCTGGGGACGGCCTCACTGCCACCTGGTGGCTGGAGCCTGCGGGGCAAGACCCGTGGGGCACAGGTTGCCATCAGAGATGGCTCTGCAGCGCCAGGGCATGGCCACCCAGGAACAGCAGGGCAGGGCGTCTGTCCGTCTGTCCGAGCTGGCAGCTCACACGCAGGAGACCCGCGCAGCCTCGCCCTGCCCAAGGAGGCCGCCAGCCCCGGGGCTGTTCACAGTAAAGCTAGAATTCACATTAAAATAATGTTAAGTCTTCAGTTCCTCGGCCACGCCGGCCACATGGGGAGGGGACAGATGCACGGCACCCGCCTCCCGGCAAGTTCCACAGGACGCCTGTCCTGGAGCAGGGCTCTGCACACTGGGCCGAATTCATCCTGCCCTTGTATTTAAATGGCCTGGGGGCCAAGAATGGCTTTGGCCTTTCTAAACAGTATTTTACAACATGAGAAATCTTGCCAGTGAAGCCGAACTTCAGTCTCCATAAACAGCGTTACATTGGGCCACAGCTGTCCTGTTCAGGTCAGGCCTCTGGCTGCCACCTCGGCCGAGTCTACTGCAGGTTGGCAGTGTGGCCAAGACCTGGTGGCCTACAGGCCTGAGCACCCAGCCTAGCTCCTCCTGGAACAGGTCTGCGGATCCCTGGGAGCAGACCTGCAGGCACGGGTGACATGCTAAGGCACCGTGACTGCGCCCTCTGGGTGGACGTTAGCATCACGAAATACGTTTTAAAATGATTCAAGTTGCCCAGAGAAAACTCAGCCTGACCTGGGTTTGCTTTCTAGAGAAAATACGGCGAGGTGGCTGCTTGTCGTCCGAGCCAGCGTTACTGACCGCAGCGGCAGCGTCTTCCTGACGGGGCACCACGCCTTGGCAGGCACAGATTCAGCCCCCTGTGATAAAACACCTGGCCCAAGAGGGGGCCACCGACACAGAGCAACGCCACTGCAGGGGTCAGAGACGCCTGCCACTTAGGCATCACCTTGTTTTTGGAGATGGGGTCTCACTGAGTTGGCCAGCCTGGGCTCAAGTAATCCTCCTGCCTCCGACTACCAAGTAGCTGGGACTAGACTGCGCTTGGCAATACACAAGATCCGTGACAGCTACTGACCCTGGGACCACTGGGAGGAACAGAACTGTCTGCCAACAGGAAACCTTTGCATCTTTCTTCTGGGATGGGGAGTGGGAGTCCAGGGTGCAGAAGGGCACTGGGGTTTCAATTGTAGACTCCGAGTGTTCAGGGAATACTTCATTGGTGAAATGATGTCCAAGTAGAGAGCTGAGGAAATTAAGGGAGCAAACCCCATGATTCTCTTGGGAAGAGAATCAGGTGCACAGGTCCTGAGGCAGGACTGAGGAGGTGTTGCTGCCGGCTCTGGGCAGCTGCTGTCCTGAAAGCAAGTCCACGAGAGGGCCCAGACAGTGGCCTGGACCCAGCAAGGGATGCTGAGGCCAGACCGGACCTGGGGTGTGGGAGGAGGGGACGAGAGGCAGGAGGAGGCACTGGGTATTTTGAAAGCAACTTCGGTGCTGCTGTGAGACTTGCACGCAGTTGCTCTCTGCCAACTTGGGAAGGGCAGGGAGGGAGGCCTGGGAGGACGGCAGCTGGGCACAGCTCTGAGCACGGATCCCTACTGCAGTACGGGGGGCCGTCTTGGGATATGACTGGTACGCCCCTCACAGGTAAGAACATAAATTCCTTGGAAACAGCGTGCGGTTCCAGGCTGCTCTCTGGAAGACGACCTGCTCCATTTGGAGCAAGAAGGGCAGACGTGCAACTGCATCCTTTCTACCTTTCCCCGCTGATTTTAAGAATTCAAGTGGCTACTTCAGTGGGCTCTGCCCACAGATTTGGCACTTCAAATTCGCTGGTTCCTGTTACAACTGAAGCAAGGGTGGGCCTCCGCCTGTGAAGAAGCAGGGCAGCCAGGGCTTGGCCTCGGGCAGGCCTGGTCCTTCGCAGCTGAGCCCACACATCCTGGCTGGGACCTCGAGGCCTTCCAGCTGCCAGGGCTCCAATCTTATCGGGGCAGAGGCTGTGCAGGGAGGCTGGGGGTGGTGAGCAGGAGGCGTGGGGCTGTTTGGAGGAAAGGCAGGGCTCGAGAACCGACTGGAGCAGACACTGCGCCTGGGAAAAGGCGTGGGGAGAAGCTCAGGGCTTGTGCTGCTCCCCGGGACCCACCTGCCTGGAGTCCCTAAAGCAAAGCCCAGGCTGGCTCCGCCCAGACCCGTCAGCAAGCAGCACCCCAACAGCCCAGCGGGACTGCAGGAGCCCCTCAGCCAACACGACTCACGCCTCCACGGGTGTCAGTTTGCCAGCTGTGCCAGCCTGGGAGGGGACCAAACCTGCCCGCTCCCTCCTGTCATCCTCTGAGATCGCTCAAAGCAGGACTGGTCTCGCTTTCTCAACCTCCCCTCCTCCTGGTCCTCTAGCATCATCTAAATAACCCAAGAGGGTTTCACTGAAGAGCTTGTGACCAGCAACACAGGCAGCGTGCGGGAAGCAGGCCCAGGCCTGCCTCTCCTGCCCAGCCGGGTCCAGGCTCTCAGCTGGCGGGCAGCATGGTCCTCGCTTGCTTCCTCTCTCCTCCTGACTGCCCAGCGTCAGGCGGCCTGCCATTCTTCCCACGTCCTCTTCCTGTTACGGGATGGCCTCCAATGCCACTCTCATCCCCGAGCAGCAGGGCTCCAAAGCCTCTCCCGGCCCTTGGGGACCCTGCCCTTACAAAGCTGCGGTTTCCTTTGCTCCTCGAGGAAGACCCCCACTGGCTCTAGTGAAGGCGCTCTGGCTGCGAGAGCGTCCATCTTAGCCAACCCAGGCAGGAAGGGGCTGATGGGAATGCCACTGGGAACTCGGAACTGACGGCAGACCAGAGAAAGGGACTTGGGAACAGTCAAAAGTCCAGGCAGCTCAGAGACCGGGACACAGGGACAAGGCGTTCCACTGCACGTGCGCAGAGGAGCCAGACGACGCAGCCCTGCCGCTCCGCTCACTCCTCGGCGTCAGGAGGAGCACCTCAGCCTGGCTGGGAGGAGGGCGAAGGGGCAGTGAACCCACCGATCCGGACCCATGGGAAACGGAGCAGGGGCTGTGGGAGAGAGGAGCAGGCACGGGCAGCAGGCGTCCCCCACAATGTCCCTGCTACCCCAACTATCTTCCCTGACCCACTCCTCTGTGCTCTGCTTGGCCCTGGTGACCTCTGGCCTCCTTGCTTGCTGATCCAGGCTGGTTTGGGGACGAGCTCACGTGTCTCTCTGATGGCCGTTTGTCAGGCCACCTTAAATGCACACGCACCCTAAGGGTCTCTCGGCAGCTCCTCGCTGACAATGGCAGCCCTGGAGTCTGAGTGTGCCAAGAGCTACCCAGGAGCTGCCCGGCTGTGGGGTCCAGCCCTGTCCCCACGTCAGACCGACGCTCTGGGGGCGGAATCCGGGATGCAGATTCTTCAGGAGCGCTGCCTGTGGCTCCCGGGCAGAGTCTGCGGAGCTGGAGAGAAAGGCCCGGCCGCATTTCCAACCCGGGCTGGCGCGAGGTGCTCAGGCTGTGTCTCCAAGTGCAGACCAGGTGGCCGAGAGCAGCGGGCGCCCAGGCGACCTGGCCTGGACGCAGTCTTGGAAAACCATGCGCACGACACGCCCGGCTGCCCCGCTCAGCAACCGGGGGTGCGCACGTGGACTCCCACCCTTTGCTCCTCCTGGCGCTGGGCCAGCGAGCCCCGCCTGGCCCTGCCCTGGAGTCGCTGGCGTGCCTTCTGAACCCACATCAACAGGGCACCAAATCGCCAGCACCCATGTCCCTGGGTACTTGCCGGTACCTCTCTACGGTGACTCTGAGGACGGACACCAGCTCCCATGCTCTGGAGGACCCCACCTCGTTCCCCGAACGTCTCATGGTCACTGAGCCCACGCCGGTCCTGAGAGGTGACTGCCCTGAGAGGCTCCTGCCGCAGAAACTGCTCACGCAGAGCAGCTGTCCGGGCGTCCCCCTCCTGATACGCTCGATCATAGGACACGGCAATCTTCAAATATTTTTGTTTTTAACATAGAAAACGGCAATTTCACGTGGCCCAGCCTGACACATCCAGTTCACTGCAGCGAACGCCATGGCAGCCCCGGGGCCGGAAAGCAAGGCCAGGCAGAGGGCGGGGTGATGGGCCTGTCAGCGAGGCACAGAGCCCCCGATGTGGACAGGGGTGTCGGGTCGCCGAGCAGCGGTGCCCGTGGGCACGGAGCTCCCATGCTGCTTCTGGATTCCACACGTGAGCTGACCACTGGCCAGCTGCTGAGCTGCACCTTCACCGTGGAAAGGCAGGACGAGCGCGCTAGAGGGACTCCCTGCGGAAGGGAAGGGCTTCGGGGGCCAGGGAACGAGGCGGACGCCTGGCCCTCTGATGCGGCAGAACAGCACTTGCCTGTGCTTTGTTTCTCTGTGCCGGGGCTGAACCCACGGAGGCTCGACCACTGAGCCGAGTTCTGACACTTTTTTCTTTTTTTTTGAGACGGTCTCACTAAGTTGCTGAGGCTGGCCTCAAACTTGTGATCCTCGTGCCTCAGCCTCTCAAGTCGCTGGGATTACAGGCCATCACCTGCTGCCGTGAAGGCCCCACACCCAGCAGACCCGTCACTTAGGAGCAGCAGCACTCGGGTCGCACGCGGCTCACACCTTAACTCTCCGCTAGAAACGTGAGACAGAAAATGGAGTTTCTTACATCGACTTTACATTGAGGGTTTAGCAGACGGAGGCAAGGGGAGGAAAAACAAAGCCATTTGAAGGTCCTAACACACTTGACAACATCGAGACTGTTCCCTTAGTGTCACCAGGACACCACCTGGCCCGACTCTCCCAGGTGTGATCCTGCCTGGCCGAGGTGCCAACGCCGCACAGGCGCCCACCGCGGGCTCACTCCCCCAGCACTGCCCCCGGCGCCAAGCCCAGGACGAGACAGGCCGCGGAAGGTGCAGGAAGCTGACGCGGCAGGGCCCACACAGCCGACTGGAGCCGGGGGAACGCGCGGCCCACCAGCAGCTGTGCCGCGTGAGCGCGTGGCCTCACGCACAGCAGGGACCCAGTGGTGGCCTCCAGCCCTCGGGCCACTGCCTGCCACTTTCCTCACCTGGAAAACGGGCATGGTGAGAGCCGAGCCCGCGAGGCTGTCGGCAAACATCCGACACGGGCTCTCCTGAAGACGCGAGAGCATCACCACGCTGTCGCCCTCAGGGTGGGGGCCGAGGCACCGCCACCTTCCTCGCAGGCAGGGGCTCAGTGCCGTCTCCAAACCCAGCTGAGCTAAAGGACAGAGCCAGATCTGACCTCGTCTAACACAGACGTCCTCCTAAGAAATCCCATTAAGCAGGCGCGGAGGCGCACGCCTGTAATCCCAGCGGCTCTGGAGGCTGAGGCAGGAGAACTGCAAGTTCAAAGCCAGCCTCAGTAACTTAGCGAGGCCCTAAGCAACTCAGTGAGGCCATACAAAATAGGGCTGGGGATGTGACTCAGTGGCCGAGTGTCCCTGAGTTCAATCCCTGGTTCAAAAATAAATAAATAAATAAAAATAAGCCTATTAAGACTTGTGTAGAAAGACAGAAAGATGTTTCTCACAGAACATTAACTGAAAATGTATTTTCATTTTTTAATACTGGCTTCAGTCCCACTGAGACGCATGCCCAGCTTTTTGATTTTGGTACTAGGGATTGAACTCAGGGGCACTTAACCACCAAGCCACATCCCCAGCTCTTTTTTATATTTTTTATTAGAGACAGGGCCTCCCTAAGTTCCTGAGGCTGGGTTTGAACTTGCAATCCTCCTGCCTCAGCCTCCTGAGTTGCTGGGATTATAGGCGTGTGCTACCATGCCCGGCTATCTCCAGCCCATTTTATTTTTTATTTTGAAGCCGGTCTCACTAAGTTGCTGAGGCTGCCCGTAAAGTTGAGATCCTCCTGCCTCAGCCTCCAAAGTCACTGGGATTAAAAGCATGTACCACGGCACCTGGCTCTGAAAATATACTTTTAAAAGATCCCACTATTCATAACCCCAGCAGCAGCAAACACTGTCTGGAGTCCTGTGTGCCAGGCTGTCTGCTGTGTCTGTCTGTCTGTGCAGATGGGATGGAGCCCAGGGCCTCACGCTTGCGTGCTCACTGGGAGCCAACCCCAGCCCCATACTGCATTTTTATG
The DNA here is from genome assembly GCA_020662805.1 of Glaucomys volans. NCBI lineage: Eukaryota > Metazoa > Chordata > Mammalia > Rodentia > Sciuridae > Glaucomys > Glaucomys volans. The sequence continues at coordinate 179,223 of JAJEJO010000668.1, read as the reverse complement.
AATATCCAGAATAGGCAAATCTGTAGTGGCTGCCAGCGCTGGGAGGGAGGGGTCTGAGCAGTGACCGTGAGTGGTATGAAGGGGCTTCAGGGGACTGAAAACCTTCTAGAATGAGATGCAGGTTGACAGTCTGGTCTGGTAAATACAGTATACTAAAAACCAATGGATGGGCCAGGCGCGGAGGCGCACCCCTGTAATCCCAGCAGCTCAGGAGGCTGAGGCAGGAGGATCTCCAGTTCAAAGTCAGCCTCAAAAAATAAAAAGGGGGCTGGGAATGTGGCTCAGTGGTAAAGTTCAATCCCTGGGCTCAATCCCTGGTCCCAAAAAATAAAAACAAAACAAAAAAAACAATGGATGTGTGGCAACAGCAAAGGGTGACTTCCACAGGACACAGATCGTGTGTCCAGAAGACAGACAGGCCAAGAGCACAGAAGAGGACTCCTCAGGGGGGAGGTGACTCCTCATGTGTCACCATGGCAAAGACAGTCCGGCTACAACCACGGCTTGGGTCTAGACTGCTTCTCTGTGTGGTGGTTATTTTAATCTGAATATGTAATTTCTATGCATCACTTTAAAACTATCCAGAGGATCTTTAAGAACATAAACTCAACAAGCGCCACTTCCCCCACATCACATCAAGCCTGATAAACGCCACGGTAAAACCCAAGAGAAAGGGAACCATGAGTGATCACCTCTATGCTTTCCTTCAACGCTGGCACGTGACGTCACTCCACTTCCTCCTTCCCTACAACCTCCCGCAGCGACAAATGCAGCTACAGCATCAGGTCAAGAGCCGTCCCGCCTGGGCTGGAGTCCTACTCTACACCACACCGCTGTGTGACCCACAGCCAGAAACTCAACTGCTCTGTGCCTCAGCTTCCTCTCTTTAAAATGGGAATGGCGGGAAGAAGGGTATTCACCTCATAGGATGCTACGGAGAATTATTGCTGTTTGTTTCTTTACGGGTTTTTGTGTGTTTGGTACCAGAGATTGAACCCGGGGCACGTAACCGCTAGCCACTTCCCCAGCCATCTTTATTTGGAGACAGGGTCTCGCTAAGTTGCTGAGGCTGGCTTTGAACTCTCTTGATCCTCCAGTCTCAGCCTCCCAAGCCATTGGGATTACAGGCGTGCACCACCACGCCCAGTGGTCATAGATTAAATACTGATCCCCACTGTAGAGCGCTGGGGATGGACCCTGTCATAAAGGCTGCACAGGCAGAGGTGCCATCGGCACAGGAGGACCACGACCCGCCAACCAGGGGCACGCAGCCCACGCCTCTCAGGAGGGCCTGAGGGGGTCCACGCAGAACTGGGGACCACGGTCACTTCTGACCCTGTGTGAAGAGCACGTGCCAGGCAGCCCACTGAGGTGGTGGACGGGGCACTCTCGTCACCGTCCAGAGGAAGGACAGACCCAGCGACCACACAGGTGTGCCCGGGCTGTGCTCCTGAGGGTCCACAGGACGCTCAACGTGGCCAGTGAAGACCAGCAGGCAATGTGGAAAATGGCTTCCAATCAGGGGACACTCGAGTGTCCGTGGCCCCCCTCCTGTCCATCTCACGGACTTCTCTCCAAAAGCCAATAAACAAGTGCAACTCATGGGGAGGCTCTGTCCCTCTCCACGGCGCGCAGCACAGCTGGGCCCGGGCGGCTCTGCTGGGGGGGTGGGGGGCACTGCCCGGAATGGACTGCAAGGTCATTTCTCAGACGGGGCTTCCCGACACCCACGCTCCTTCCCCTCCGTGTGCCGAGGGAAGTCAACGCAGGACATGCTTCGTATGAGCTCACCCAACTGGTCCGAGTTCTCCCCAGACAGCACTCTTTAATATGGAGTTTTGATCTAGAAAAAGTCACGTAAAAACTCCTCTTTAAAAATCAACTTCTCAATGCTGTTCAGTCTCTGAGGCCAAGAAGGGGTGAGGCAGCCCATCCCTACGCCAGTTCAGGCCAGCTCTGATTTGGAAGGTACAACCAAGGGTCAGTGGCATGGTGTAGGCCATGCCTTACGAACCCACAGGCTGAGAACGTTCTGAAGTTAACCTGGGCCAGAGGTCTCCATGAGGACTGCCCAACGTCTTCAGTCTTCACAGGTGGCTAAAATCTAGGTTCAAGGAAGCCTGGCTGGGCGTCTCCAGGTCCTCACCAGGCCAGGACCAGCAGCACCTGGGAGCAGTGAGGAGACACCTCACCGCACCCTCAGCCACCTGAGCCCTGTACCCAGCTGCACGGAGACGAGGCACGGAAGGCTGTGGTGCAGTGAGCACTCCGCTCTCCACCACCACAGGGTCTTCCAATGGCGACCAACAGGAAAGGACACCCCGGAGCCCGAGCAGCCCAGCTATCGGACACTTTCAGACAGGCTTAGAGCAATCCAAACAGCCGCTCAAGTTCCCTCCCGGGTCCAGATCTGGCAAGAACACCCAGACCGCACCTACCTGCAAAATGCAGAGGAGCATCTTTATCCAGGGCGATCAGCGGCGGGTCGAGCAGCACCGTGTTGTCGTTCTCGGTGACGATGCCATGGTAGGTGGGCTCCAGCCATGGCTTGTGCTTGTTGACTGCAGGGGAAACACAGCAGAGGACAGGCAGTCAGAGCTCCTGCCGGTGAGCACAGGGCTGGAAGGCACAGGTGCTGGGGACGGGCTGAGCGCCTCGGGTGCTGGGGGAGCTCTCCCGCTGGGCCACACCCAGAACACACCTGGGCAGTTAAGAGGCCCACGTGGCAAGGAAGCTCTGTGTGTGGTCGCAGTGCTCGGTATGGAGACCAAACGGGTAAAAGTGAATTCTACAGTAAACCCAAGTCACTTGTGTTTAGCCGACCACAGGGGTTCACAAAGAACAATGCTCTCTTCTTTATGTCACCACTGCGTCATTACTGCCGAATCATTTAAAAGCATCATTACAAACAAAAAATGCAAAAGATGCTAAACGGACAATACTGATTAATATAAAATTACAAACACATTAAAATGAAATTCCTTCTAAGAATGACTGGAAACAAGAGTGTTTAAGAATGACTCCAGGGCTGGGGATCTAGCTCAGTGGGTAGAGTGCCTGCCCTGCAAGCACAAGGCCCTGGGTTCAATCCCCAGCTCCACAAAAAAAAAAAAAAAAAAAAAAA